>VDFB02300717.1:0-20847 GCA_007258455.2 Sequoia sempervirens
CAAAACAACCCCGGTTACTATCCCCCAAGCTCAAATTCTGCACAATATCAAGATCACCAGGATCAAGATTTTCAGACATGTCACACTTAGCCAAAAGAGTCTCCTAAAGCCTGCTAATTATCTTCTTCCACAGTTGAAGATTTCCCAAATTGGAACCACAAAAAACTCTATGGTTCCTCTCCAACCAAAGGTTCCAAAGAATGAAAATAGGCCCAATAGACCAGGCTACCTGAAGGAAAGGAGTCTTTGTTGGTGGTCTGCCAAACTTTCCCAAAAGTCAATCAAGGAGGTAGCATGAATACACCCATGATGCCAAGCCTCCCACCATCTGTGCCATAACTCCCTAGAGTAAGGGAAAAGGAAAAAAAAGTGGGAGGTACACTCCTCTTGTGAACAAAAGAAGGCAAATAGAGGGTCCACGAAAAGCCAAGCTTGCGAAAGATTTTCCCAAGAGGTGGGCACTTCCCACTGAGCAACCAACCATAAGAAAAATAACACCATATGTTCAATTAATAGTAATATTTTTGAATATTATAACCATGTCTAATTTTTTTTATCTGTAAATTAAATTCATTTAGTTAAATAAACTAATTATAAAAAATTGTATTTACTGTAAATTTAGAAAAGAACATATGCTAATGAAAAATAGACCATAAAAAGTAAAGTTCATAGGAATAGCAACTTTGTAGGTAAATTGGAGGTTTAAATATTAATTAATTCTTTTGTAAATATTAATCCACTTTCATTAATTAGAAGTCACGCCAAAAACAATATGCTGAGCCTAGTGGCATGGAGCAATCCCAATACCTTGTAATGTGTAAATGGTAAATAGGTGTAAACAAGAATGCTTCCCTATGCTTTGTTGTGTTGAACACATGTTTAATGCATTGAATGCAAAACTCGTGATATGTTGGAGAGCTGGTGGGTATGGAAGTAATGAATGCATAGTTAATTCATGGAAACTTGGGCGACTACTAAGTTTTGTTTGTGATCATTATCGTTTGTTTATCATTTGTTGAAAAGCTTGTGGTTTTTTAACTTTTGGTTTCGTTTCTGCATGTTTGTTATTTTTTAAAAGTGTAGTGGTCGTGAATGGCTTGGTTTTTTATTTACGATACTTGATAACTAGAAGTATTGGTTATTGTTAAAAGGGCTAATGAGGCAAGTGGGCACATTAAATTACATACGCTTTGAGCAAGGAGCCTTGTAGGGATGCGGGAAGGCATAAAAGAATATTTTTTGTTACCAAATAAAACGGTATTAGGTCGAATACGACAAAGAAAGGAGTATAAAATTTGGAGGAGATTTTCATACTTACAACTAGCGTGTTATGATTTGATGTAATTGATATACAGGAATATTTTTACTCAAATTAAAAATGATCCGTTTATTATTATTTTTAAGAAATTAAATATTTAAGTTCGTTGAATAAATTTCCTCTCAAGGTAAGCATTTTACATCCTTGTTAAATAAATTTGCTGCATCTTGGAAGCAAGAAATTAAGGGACCATCAATCATACATCTTAAAACGCATCAAATTTATATTAGGTTTTCTCATTTTAATTTTATATATTGATTTATTAAATTCTGAGACAAATTTTTATTTTTTTTTTTTGAAATGTGTTATAAATAACCGGGGCATCACGTGTAAGCTTGGATTACGATAATAATTTGTAATATATTTAGGAATAAAGCCAACGATTTCCAACTAAGTAAATGCGGCCACTGAAGGATATTCTATAGTTACGTATTGTATCCAAATACAGTACAAATACCTGCATCGATAAGTCGAAGAGCCAAGGTGGTTCCCTAACAAGAAGAGTATACAGACACTAACAAGAAGGTTACAACAGCAAATGACACAAAGATCCATCTTATACACACCGGCATCGTCAGAAAATGATCTTGACCTGATTGCGCAGAGTCTACCGTCCGACTAGAGAATTGGAAATGGAAGCATCTGCGCTGCGACTGTAATATGGTAAATAGTTCCCAGTACTGCTGGGTGGAGTCGTATCCAAATGAAAGGGAGAGTCAAAACCCGGTATTGGAGCTTCTTCTTCAAGTATTTGGAGAACTTGTCTCATCCCAAGCCTGCCTTCTGGGTGAGGATTGGAACAGATCAGCCCCACTTTGAGCACTCTCTCCATCTCACCTTCAACATATTGGCCATCAAGTTTTGGGTCGGCTGCATCCATCAGACTGGCTGTGGCATGCAACTCTCTCGCCCAGTCCACCATAACTGTTTGATCAGGGGAGAGGGCAGGATCGACAGGCCTCCTTCCGCATGCAACCTCCAACATAAAAATACCAAAGCTGAACACATCTGTGGCGGGGCTGGCCTTTCCTGTGTGTACGAGCTCTGGTGCGATGTACCCCAGCGTTCCTACCACACGAGTAGTGTGCGAGTTTTCATTATGCTCATACAGACGAGCAAGCCCAAAATCCCCTAGCTTTCCATTCAGCTCCGAGTCCAGCAAAACGTTGCTGGACTTGATGTCTCTGTGCACTACACATTGCTCCCACTCTTCGTGAAGATACAACAAACCTGCAGCCACATCTCTGAGGATTCTGTACCTCTGATCCCACTCTAGCACCTTCTTTGGCTTTCCAAATATCAACTTGTCCAGACTCCCATTTGGCATGTAGTCATAAACTATGAATAGCTGCTTTTCCCGCCTGCAGAACCCTCTGATCTGCACAAGATTTCGATGCTGAAGCCGACCAAGACTGGAGATTTCTGCTATGAATTCCTTCACCCCATCATCAGTTTCTCTGAGGATACACTTCACCGCTACTTGGAGGCCGTTTGTGGGAAGCACTCCCCTGTATACACGACCGAAGCCTCCGGAACCCAAAAGTTCTTCCTCTCGAAAGCCCTTGGTTGCAATATGTAGGTCTTTGTACTTAAACCTGTGAGGCCAATACTCCATTTCCCATTCTTCGAGAATATCTCTGTACTGGTTTTTCTTCAACCGCACAAGTGATGCTGCCACCACCACGAGGATAAGGAAGACGCAAGCTGTGCTAATACCAGCTATCAGTCCGGAGTTTGAGCTCTTGGATTTTCTGTGTATAAAGGATGGAAGATTAGATGTATTCAGGGACTGGGCCGTTCCGTTTGTAGTAAAGCTCCAGGCCAGGATGTAATTCTCTTCAAAAATGACTCCCGTAGCTGCTGAGAAACCAACGCAGATTTCTTCTTCTAGAATGCTGGACAGGGATATATTTTTCATATATAAGAGTGGTTTTTGTGGGCGATCAAGACCAGCCTCCGCTATGGTGACTTTGAGCTCGTTTAGAAAATGGTCATAATCAATCCAAGCTTGAATATTATGTCCGCTGTCGAGATCCAATTCCTGGAATCGACTGCTGTTAATCCAGTAGCCCGCAGGCGTAGAGTTTGCAGACCAGAGGTCGTTAAGATCCACACCAACATGATTGTTGTTGATATCCCTAAATTCCAAGTTCTTTAATGTGTCGAACTCAACTGCAAACAGATGATTAGAGGCCTGTCCCATAGTTGAAATATTACTAATCAAGCCAAGGTACGGCCCTGGTAAAATTCCCTCTAGAGATCTGCTGGGCGTCATTAAAAACGCCATTCCGAACCCAGATTGTGAAGCCGAAGAAGGAACAATGCTAAACACAAAAGTTGTGCTGAAAGAGAAAGTCGAATTCAGAGAGCCGCGATCTTTCATACTAACAGGATGTCGATAGAAAGCACGGCCCATACTATATTGAGATCGTTGATTAAGGGAGATGGCAGTGGACTCCACTGAAGCATTACCAAACAATTCGAGGCTCGACGCATTGAATTGGTTGTAGATAAAGTTTGTCTGGGCCTTGACCATAAGCGAGGTAGGGATGAGGAAAAGTACAAGGACCACGCTTACGCCTTCCACTGTCGAGCTCCAGCTCGACTTCGATTTTCTGTTTGAACTCAAGACATAATCAGCGACATAAAAGTAAAAAACTCAGAGCATATGGCCAACAGATTGAAATATTTCTTTTCGTAGAAGCCAAAATTGAAATAGAAATGCACCTGTGAATGGGAATATAAATTAAGAGTAAACCAAGCTTACAAAATGGTGCAGATTTACCTTTTTGCAAATTGCAAAGTTTCCATTGTTTTTTGCGTATCCCCCTTCTCACGCCTCTAGCATAATATAAGAATGCTCTCTGGTTTTTCGAATCCCGAAAGCTCTCTGGTTATTCAAATATAAACATAGTGCAGAAAAGGTGACCAAAGTAAAGCAAAAACGAAAGAACGAGATATTATGAACTGTCCACACATTCAAAGGAAATCGTACAGATATTGTGAACTGTCCACACATTCAAAGGAAGTAGTACCGTGTACGATAAGTAAAAGGCTACCTTTCCAGCAAAAAAATCAACAAGTTGATTTTTGACGCAAAATCTGATATGGAGTTATTAGTATTGAAAAATTAAATATGTTTTAACATTATACAATTAGTTATAAGATAAAATTCCCCTATTATTACTTCAGCGGAGTATTTATAAGATAAAATTCCACCATATTTATTACCGCATGGTATTGGGAGTTAAAAAAACTTTAAATGTGAAAACGGAGGAACAAAGTTTAATGGAATCTGTGAAAAGCAGAAACGTGGATTTGATTGGTACGAAAATGTCAGGTGAATGGGCGAGGCCACCTAAACTATTAGGGCTTACTACATGGTCCCATAGGGGGGTTTGGGGGCTTTGGGCTTCTATTTTCATGGAGAAGGTCCAATGGGAAAAAAAATTCAGGGTACGAGATTAATTGGAATATTTTTCAATAGGAGTCCCTACAGTATAGGAATGAATATTTAAGCTGGTGAAATTGGGGTTGGACTAGAAATTGCCCCTACAGCTTAGGAGTTTTTTATGCCACTTTAGAAAATAAAAATGAGAGAATTTTTATTTATTTTTTATTTTTTATCAAAGCACTACAGTTCATTCCTTAAATTTTGGAGTTTTAAATTTTAAGCAGAATTGCAAGAATAAATCCATGGGACCAAATTTTTTAAAATATTCCTAAAAAAGCTAAGCAGCATACGCTGAGATATTTAAGGAAGCCCCCCTCCATGGGACCGTACCCTTAGAGTGTGCCAGTTAAGCCGGCCCCTTAATTAGAGATATGAATCAACCTATTTTTTTATTCGACCATGAAACAGTTGCATGCTACTCTATTAACTAAAATAGCATGCAACCATTTCATTCGAATACTCTTGCAGCGCATGCAACCATTTTATTCAAGCAACTAAATTCAGAATTGTGATTTTAATAACTCCTGCAGCTAATGTAAATGTTAACACAGATTTAGCATCCACAGTAGATCGTCATTATAAGCAATTACCACTCAATAATTCCTATAGCATCAATGCAGAGCCAAGAAAGACTATGATCAGTTGAGCTCAAGCATTGGAATGAATATCAATTAACAAAAGTAACATAACTTTTTGATATGGGTATGTTGCAGACGATATAAGGTCGATAATAGTAAACCATAATAATAATAAGGAATGAATCCACTACTTTACTTTTTGAATCATGAAACAATACTATTAGTAAAGTGATACCAAAGGGCACAATTAGAAATCATATTCAAAGTTTTATAAACAGCAAGTGAAAACCAATGAATACGGTAACATTAGAGTCTTACCCATGCAGACAAGTAGTTGACAAGTAAATCCCACAGCTTTGAAAACATCGTTGAAAACCTTACAGCATCTTCCTTTGTCAAATTTCCTACACTGCTTCCAAGCCACACAAGGCAGAGTTGTTGTTCAGGATAACAAATTTTCACCTGGTGCAAACCCTTGATAAAATCTGCATGTACCAATTCTACGACACTAGGTTCCGGTCCTTCCACAAGCTCTGCCAGGTTTCTTCTAGCCTCATTCAGCGCACTTTCGGAGACATCAATTCCAACATACCTGCATCTATATTGATCACAAAATCAAGAAAAAAAAAAATCAAACCAAAAAATGCAGAATAGTGTGTATTAGTTGACCCCGGAAGTGCAACAACAATCTCTACTAATTGACCCATTTCCAAAAGAGCAGAGACGTGCTTTATTTTCCCAAATAATGGTAAAAACAATAAGGATCATTTGGACTCCCACCCAACAGAAAATCCAGAAACAAAAACTTTTGTTTGGATACAAAAATGCTAAAATGATAGATTTTGTTTGCAGAGAAGAATTGGGAGGAGGAGTACAGGAGGGCTTTGGATGATGAATCTGAGGAAAGCTTTGGGAATCCGGCATCCATAGACGATGAAAAACAATGTGGAATTGCATCTGGTAATGGCGGGTTGTGCATGCATGGACTCGAAAGGGCTTACAGTGAAGCAATTTATGGGCATGAGAATGTAACGCATGAATAAATGTTGCACAAAAACTTCTGCCAGGTAAATATTCTGAACCTCTTAATGTAGTAATGAATTTCTTTAATATCATGTGTTACACTATCAGCACAACAACCCACCATTGCCAGTACAACAGACAAGCATGCACCCGTCAATTTTTTTTAAAAGGAAAAAATGTTAACAAAGATTTGGCTTCCACTATAGTTCGCCTCTCGGGGAAATTACAACGTGACAAGTGAACTTAAAGTTTTATGCGTAATGAACTTAAAGATTAGGTAGAGACAAAATTTAGTATTAAAGTATTTGTTCTAAATTAAGGTTCCTTTTCCTAGTTTTGAATGTAGGTATCTAATAAGACTAGATGCAAATAATTGTGTCTGATTTCAAATCAATCCCTTTTTAAGTTAATAAGAAGAGATCCAAATCACTATTTTATTATAGTTTAAATTGAAAGACGAATTCTATTTTCAAGATACTAGTTTTACTTGAATTCAAATTTTAGTTTAATAAGAAATATATATATTAAGAATCATTTTATCCAAAAGATAATTAATTAATAATGATAAAAGATTCTTAATAATTTATATAATTTTTAGGGAATCTTAGTTAAGTGTATTAATTTTCATGATGGGTCTTAGTTTTTTTTGAGAAAAATGTCTACTAAATTTATTTACTTCACTAACAATTGATTGTAAACATATATATCTTTTTTGTGAGGGAGATGCAAATCACATCATGGTGAGTTCTTTGATTTTGTATTAATTATGCAAAGGGAGATTTGGCATTGATTTGTGGTAGTATTTTAGTATTGAGTACAATAGTCATTTTTCCTTGGGAGCTTTTGGAGATTGTAGTTATATAGTTAAAGTTCAATCATGAGATGGTCTATTAGGTGTTAATGGATACTAGAGACTTGGTTGAGGTTGGAAATCAAATTTTGGAACATGGCTCTTTGTTGAGGCTTCAATAAAAAGATTAAGGAGCCTTCACCTAGAGTTGGAGACAATTTTAACATGGACCTAATAAGGAAATTGTTCATGGATGGAGCAATCTCATTCCTCACTTTTGGTCCTTTCAAAAAAGAATCATTTGATAGGTATTGCTCACCTATTTTTCATGTATGCATTCTATTTTTTGTGCTTTGTCTCTTCATGGTAATGAATCTTAAGCTACAATTGTTAGTTTTAGAGAGCTTATTTATGGAGTGCATCACATGGTGTCTTTTTATTTTTCCTTGTCATGTGCATGAGTTTATTTTGAGGATAGATTTGAGGAGTGCAAGAATTGTGTTGGGAATATTCCATAGTGATAATGGTTATTAGTTTGATCTTCCTTCAATTGAGAAGCTTACATCCTTATTGATTTATTGATCTATTACTGTCAATTTGACCTTGGGTTTGAATAATTGGATATTGTTAAGGAAAAAGGACATGGTATCTAGTATAGTTAGAATCTTTTCTCTTTGTAGTCTATAGTTTCTTCCTAGATTTTATTTCATATGAGAAATTATGAGACCTAGGCAGAGTCACAATGAGAGAATGAGAATTTATGTAGATCATTATGTGTATTCTTCAAAACTTGTTTTGATGACATGATCCACATATTTATGTGAGTGTTATTGGTGTACTTTTAGATATTATGGTCAACAGTAGACCAAAAATCACCCTCGTAATCAGAGTCCTATGAGGTATATGTCTTCTTGGTAGACATGATGATCATTGGAATATGATAAAGAGACTTTAGATGTATTTTTGGGATTTTGTAACTAATCTATAGAGGTGTTATAGATCACCTATAGCTAACCTACAACTAACTTGTGTTAGTGTGGAGTCCATGTATGTAGTAGGGAAAATATGTTGAAAGGAATTGTGGATATGGATTAGGTTGGATATATTGTAAGAAAAGTCCTATTAGTGTTGGTGTTAGTTGGATTTGTTAGTGTTGGATTAGGTTGGATATATGATTGTTAGTGATAAGTTTAAAATTTAAAAGCATTCTAGAAAATGGAGATATTAAGAATATAAAAGTATTTTAAATTATTTTATATGCAAGACATTTAAAGTAAATATATTAGTAATAGAATGAAAATTTAAAAGCATTGTAGAAAATGAAGATGTTAAAAATATAAGAGTATTTTATTTTATATACAAGACATATAAAATATTAATATTAGCAATAAGTTAAAAATTGACAAGTATTTTATCTTTTTTAATACCATTTTTTTTTTTCTAAAAGAAGGGGTAAAATTTTTATTCAATCAGAACCATAGTACAAAGCAAAGGCCAAAGGCCCACCAAATCAAAACACCACCAGACCAACCAACAACAACACTACCTATTCATGTCCTCCACTAATAACCTCTCAAGGGTCTCAAGATAATTAGAAGGAAGCTCATCCTTTCCACTGATATCCCAGCCATCCACATTCTCAGAGGCCCACTTCGCAAGACAGTCGGCAACTTTGTTCCACTATCTAGGGATATGACAAAAGGAGATAGAATCCAAGGAGCTGCAAAGACTCAAAATCTGTCTGCCCACGGAAGCTAATTGCCAACTAACATCATCCAACCTTTGATTGTTCAGAAAATCCACAACAATCTGAGAATCTGACTCACAGATGATCCTCGTCCAGCCTAAAGAGCATCCATGCTCAACAGCAATCGTAATAGCCAGGGCCTCCATCAGATTATTAGACTACTGCCCTTTGTAACTAGAGAAGACAAAAACCACACCACCATCATTACCTCTACCAATACCCCCCACACCAGCATGACCAGGGTTCCCACGAGAAGAACCATCAGTATTAATCTTTAGGACCCCCACCGGGGGAGGCATCCACTTCCCATCACGACAAACTCTTTTCCCAACCTGACGGGGCCTTCTACCAGCAAAACAACCCCGGTTACTATCCCCCAAGCTCAAATTCCGCACAATATCAAGATCACCAGGATCAAGATTTTCAGGCATGTCACACTTAGTCGAAATAGTCTCCTAAAGCCTGCTAATTATCTTCTTCCACAATTGAAGATTTCCCAAATTGGAACCACAAAGAAACTCCTATGGTTCCTCTCTCCAATAAGGTTCCAAAGAATGAAAATAGGCCAATAGACTGAGCTACACGAAGGAAAGAGAGTCTTTGTTGGTGAATGCATAAACTTTCCCAAAGTCAATCGGGAGGTAGCATATGAATACACCCATGATGCCAAGCCTCCCACCATCATTGCCACCAACTCCTAAGTGGGGCAAAGAGAAAAAAAGAGGTGGGAGGAGTACACTCCTCCAGCAATGAGACAAAGAGGCAAATAGAGGGATCCACAGAAGCCAACTGAGAGATTTTCCCAAGTGGGGGCACTTTGGGTTGGAAGACATCATCTATTTTTTTTATTTTGCAAATTAAATTAATTTAGTTAAATAAACTAATTATAAAAAATTGTATTTACCGTGAATTTAGAAAAGAACATATGCTAATGAAAAATAGACCATAAAAAGTAAAGTTCATAGGAATAACAACTTTGTAGGTAAATTGGAGGTTTAAATATTAATTAATTGTTTTGCAAATATTAATCCACTTTCATTAATGAGAAGTCGCACCAAAAACAATACGCTAAGCCTAGTGGTATGGAGCAATCCCAATAACTTGTAATGTGTAAATGGTAAATAGGTGTAAACGAGAATGCTTCCCCATGCTTTGTTGTGTTGAACACATGTTTAATGCATTGAATGCAAAACTCACGATATGTTGGAGAGTTGGTGGGTATGGAAGCAGCGAATGCATATTTAATTCATGGAAACTTAGGCGACTGCTGAGTTTTGTTTGTGCTCATTATCATTTGTTTATTATTTGTCGAAAAGCTTGTGGGATTTCTAACTTTTCGTTTCGTTTCTACATGTTTGTTATTTTTTAAAAGTGTAGTGGTCGTTAATGGCTTGGTTGTTTATTTACAATACTTGATAACTAGAAGTATTGGTTGTCGTTAAAAGGGCTAATGAGGCAAGTGGGCACATTAAATTGCATACGCTTTGAGCAAGGCCTTGTAGGATGTAGGGGAAGGCATAAAGAATATTTTTTTTGTTACTAAATAAAACGGTATTAGGTCGAATACGACAAAGAAAGGAGTATAAAATTTGGAGGAGATTTTAATACTTACAACTAGCGTGATGTGATATGATGTAAATGATATACATGAATATTTTTACTCAAATTAAAAATGATCCGTTTATTATTTTTTTTTTAAGAAATTAAATATTTAAGTTCGGTGAATAAATTTCCTCTCAAGGTAAGCATTTTACATCCTTGTTAAATAAATTTGCTGCAAGAAATTTAAGGGACCATCAATCATACATCTTAAAACGCATCAAATTTCTATTAGGTTTTCTCATTTTAATTTTATATATTGATTTATTAAATTTACAGACAAATTTTATTTTTAAGTAATTATAAATAACCAGGCATACGTGTAAGCTTGGATTACGATAATAATTTGTAATATTAACAATAAAGCCAACGATTTCCAACTAAGTGCGTTTGGCCACTAAAGGATATTCTAAAATATAGTTACGTATTGTATCCAAATACAGTACAAATACCTCCATCGATAAATCTAAGAGCCAAGGTGGTTCCCTAACAAGAAGAGTATACAGACAGAAACAAGAAGCTTACAACAGGAAATGACACAAAGATCCATCTTATACACACCGGATTCGTCAGATAATGAGCTTGACCTGACTGCGTAGAATCTACCGTCCCACTAGAGAATTGGAAATGGAAGCATCTATGCTACGACTGTAAGGTGGAGCGGATCTCAAAGTATTGGTGGCTGCACTTATCTCCAAAGAAAACGGAGCATCAAAACCTGGTATTGGAGCTTCTTCTTCGAGTATTTGGAGAACTTGTCTCATGACAAGCCTTCCTTCTGAGTGGGGATTGGAACAGATCAGTCCCAGTTTGAGCACTCTCTCCATCTCAACTTCAACATATTGCCCACCAAGATTTGGGTCGGCTGCATCCATGAGATTGCTCGTAGCATGGAGCTCTCTCCCCCAGTCCACCAGAACTATTTGTTCAGATTGGAGGGAGATATCAACAGGTCTTCTTCCACATGCAACCTCCAACATAAAAATACCAAAGCTGAACACATCTGTGGCGGGGCTAGCCTTTCCTGTGTGTATGAGCTCTGGTGCGATGTACCCCAGCGTTCCTACCACACGAGTAGTATGCGAGTTTTCGTTATGCTCGTATAGACGGGCAAGCCCAAAATCCCCTAGCTTTCCATTCAGATCTGAGTCCAGCAAAACGTTGCTGGACTTGATGTCTCTGTGCACTACGCATTGCTCCCACTCTTCATGAAGATACAGCAAACCTGCAGCCACATCTCTGAGGACTCTGTACCTGTGATCCCACTCGAAAATCTTCTTTGGCTCTCCAAATATCATCTTGTCCAGGCTCCCATTTGGCATGTAGTCATAAACTATGAATAGCTGCTTTTCCCTCCTGCAGAACCCTCTGATCTGCACAAGATTTTGATATTGAAGTCGACCTAGACTAGAGATTTCTGCTATGAATTCCTTCACCCCTTCATCTGTTTCTCTACGGATATATTTCACCGCTACTTGGAGGCCGTTTGTGGGAAGCACTCCCCTGTAAACCTTACCGAAGCCTCCGGAACCCAAAAGTTCTTCCTCTCGAAAGCCCTTGGTTGCAATATGTAGGTCTTTGTACTTAAACCTGTGAGGCCAATACTCCATTTCCCGTTCTTCGATAAGATCTCTGTACCGTTGTTTCTTCAACAACACGAGTGATGCTGCCACCACTAGGAGAATGAGGAAGACGCAAGCTATGCTACTACCCGCTATCAGCCCGGAGTTTGAGCTCTTGGATTTTCTGTGTATAAAGGATGGAAGATTAGATGTATTCAGGGACTGGGCCGTTCCGTTTGTAGTAAAGCTCCAGGCCAGGATGTAATTCTCTTCAAAAATGACTCCCGTAGCTGCTGAGAAACCAACGTAGATTTCTTCTTCTAGAATGCTGGACAGGGATATATTTTTCATATATAAGAGTGGTTTTTGTGGGCGATCAAGACCAGCCTCCGCTATGGTGACTTTGAGCTCGTTTAGAAAATGGTCATAATCAATCCAAGCTTGAATATTATGTCCGCTGTCGAGATCCAATTCCTGGAATCGGCTGTTGTTAATCCAGTAGCCCGCAGGCGTAGAGTTTGCAGACCAGAGGTCGTTGAGATCCACACCAACATGATTGTTTTTGATATCCATAAATTCCAAGTTCTTTAATGTGTCGAACTCAACTGCAAGCAGGATGATTAGAGGCTGTCCCATGGTGAAATATTACTAATCAGAAGCTAAGGTACGGACCTGGTAAAATTCCCTCTAGAGATCTGCTGGGCGTCATTAAAAATGCCATTCCGAACCCAGATTGTGAAGCCGAAGAAGGAACAATGCTAAACACAAAAGTTGTGCTGAAAGAGAAAGTCGAATTCAGAGAGCCACGATCTTTCATACTAACAGGATGTCGATAGAAAGCACGGCCCATACTATATTGCGATCGTTGATTAAGGGAGATGGCAGTGGACTCCACTGAAGCATTACCAAACAATTCGAGGCTCGACGCATTGAATTGGTTGTAGATAAAGTTTGTCTGGGCCTTGACCATAAGCGAGGTAGGGATGAGGAAAAGTACAAGGACCACGCTTACGCCTTCCACTGTCGAGCTCCAGCTCGACTTCGATTTTCTGTTTGAACTCAAGACATAATCAGCGACATAAAAGTAAAAAACTCAGAGCATATGGCCAACAGATTGAAATATTTCTTTTCGTAGAATCCAAAATTGAAATAGAAATGCACCTGTGAATGGGAATATAAATTAAGAGTAAACCAAGCTTACAAAATGGTGCAGATTTACCTTTTTGCGAATTGCAAAGTTTCCATTGTTTTTTGCGTATCCCCCTTCTCACGCCTCTAGCATAATATAAGAATGCTCTCTGGTTTTTCGAATCCCGAAAGCTCTCTGGTTATTCAAATATAAACATAGTGCAGAAAAGGTGACCAAAGTACAGCAAAAACGAAAGAACGAGATATTATGAACTGTCCACACATTCAAAGTAAATCGTACAGATATTGTGAACTGTCCACACATTCAAAGGAAGTAGTACCGTGTACGATAAGTAAAAGGCTACCTTTCCAGCAAAAAAATCAACAAGTTGATTTTTGACGCAAAATCTGATATGGAGTTATTAGTATTGAAAAATTAAATATGTTTTAACATTATACAATTAGTTATAAGATAAAATTCCCCTATTATTACTTCAGCGGAGTATTTATAAGATAAAATTCCACCATATTTATTACCGCATGGTATTGGGAGTTAAAAAAACTTTAAATGTGAAAACGGAGGAACAAAGTTTAATGGAATCTGTGAAAAGCGGAAACGTGGATTTGATTGGTACGAAAATGTCAGGTGAATGGGCGAGGCCACATAAACTATTAGGGCTTACTACATGGTCCCATAGGGGGGTTTGGGGGCTTTGGGCTTCTATTTTCATGGAGAAGGTCCAATGGGAAAAAAAATTCAGGGTACGAGATTAATTGGAATATTTTTCAATAGGAGTCCCTACAGTATAGGAATGAATATTTAAGCTGGTGAAATTGGGGTTGGACTAGAAATTGCCCCTACAGCTTAGGAGTTTTTTATGCCACTTTAGAAAATAAAAATGAGATAATTTTTATTTATTTTTTATCAAAGCACTACAGTTCATTCCTTAAATTTTGGAGTTTTAAATTTTAAGCAGAATTGCAAGAATAAATCCATGGGACCAAATTTTTTAAAATATTCCTAAAAAAGCTAAGCAGCATACGCTGAGATATTTAAGGAATCCCCCCTCCATGGGACCGTACCCTTAGAGTGTGCCAGTTAAGCCGGCCCCTTAATTAGAGATATGAATCAACCTATTTTTATTGTGAGAAGCATGCTATACGACCGTGAAATGGCGAGAAGTACGACCATTTCATTAAGAGGCTCTTCTTACCAGCATACATAGTTTTATTCAATGACTAGAATTGAGTGTGATTTAACTCCTGACTAATGTAAATGTTAACAGTTTAGCATCCACTGTTAGTCGTCATTATAAGCATTCTGCTTTCAAATAATTCCTGCCAGCATCAATGCGAGGTAAAGAGAAGAAGACCCCATGATCGGTTTGGGCTCAAGCATTTGGAATGAATATCCGATTAACAAAGTAACATACTGATATGGTATGTTGACGATATAAGGTCGATAATAGTAAGCCATAATAATAATAAGTAATGAATCCACTACTTTACTTTTTGAATCATGAAACAATACTATTAGTAAAGTGATACCAAAGGGCACAATTAGAAATCATATTCAAAGTTTTATAAACAGCAAGTGAAAACCAATGAATAATGTAACATTAGAGTCTTACCCATGCAGACAAGTAGTTGACAAGTAAATCCCACAGCTTTGAAAACATCGTTGAAAACCTTACAGCATCTTCCTTTGTCAAATTTCCTACACTGCTTCCAAGCCACACAAGGCAGAGTTGTTGTTCAGGATAACAAATTTTCACCTGGTGCAAACCCTTGATAAAATCTGCATGTACCAATTCTACGACACTAGGTTCCAGTCCTTCCACAAGCTCTGCCAGGTTTCTTCTAGCCTCATTCAGCGCACTTTCAGAGACATCAATTCCAACATACCTGCATCTATATTGATCACAAAATCAAGAAAAAAAAAATCAAACCAAAAAATGCAGAATAGTGTGTATTAGTTGACCCCGGAAGTGCAACAAAATCTCTACTAATTGACCCATTTCCAAAAGAGCAGAGACGTGCTTTATTTTCCCAAATAATGGTAAAAACAATAAGGATCATTTGGACTCCCACCCAACAGAAAATCCAGAAACAAAAACTTTTGTTTGGATACAAAAATGCTAAAATGATAGATTTTGTTTGCAGAGAAGAATTGGGAGGAGGAGTACGGGAGGGCTTTGGATGATGAATCTGAGGAAAGCTTTGGGAATCCGGCATCCATAGACGATGAAAAACAATGTGGAATTGCGTCTGGTAATGGCGGGTTGTGCATGCATGGACTCGAAAGGGTTTACAGTGAAGCAATTTATGGGCATGAGAATGTAACGCATGAATAAATGTTGCACAAAAACTTCTGCCAGGTAAATATTCTGAACCTCTTAATGTCGTAATGAATTTCTTTAATATCATGTGTTACACTATCAGCACAACAACCCACCACTGCCAGTACAACAGACAAGCATGCACCCGTCAATTTTTTTTAAAAGGAAAAAATGTTAACAAAGATTTGGCTTCCACTATAGTTTGCCTCTCGGGAAATTACAACGTGACAAGTGAACTTAAAGTTTTATGAGTAATGAGCTTAAAGATTAGGTAGAGACAAAATTTAGTATTAAAGTATTTGTTCTAAATTAAGGTTCCTTTCTCTAGTTTTGAATGTAGGTATCTGATATGACTAGATGTAAAGAATTGTGTTTTATTTCAAATCAATCCATTTTTAAGTTAATAAGAAGAGATCCAAATCATTATTTTATTATAGTTTAAATTGAAAGACGAATTATATTTTCAAGATACTAGTTTTACTTGAATTCAAATTTTAGTTTAATAAGAAATATATATATTAAGAATCATTTTATCCAAAAGATAATTAATTAATAACGATAAAATATTCTTAATAATTTATATAATTTTTAGGGAATCTTAGTTAAGTGTATTAATTTTCATGATGGGTCTTAGATTTTTTGAGAAAAATGTCTACTGAATTTGTGTACTTCACTAACAATTGATTGTAAACATATATATCTTTTTTGTGAGAGATATGCAAATCACATCATGGTGAGTTCTTTGATTTTGTATTCATTATGCAAAGGGAGATTTGACATTGATTTGTGGTAGTATTTTAGTATTGAGCACAATAGTCATTTTTCCTTGGGAGCTTTTGGAGATTATAGTTATATAGTTAAAGTTCAATCATGAGATGGTCTATTAGGTGTTAATGGATACTAGAGAGTTGGTTGAGGTTGGAAATCAAATTTTGGAACATGGCTCTTTGTTGAGGCTTCAATAAAAAGATTAAGGAGCCTTCACCTAGAGTTGGAGACAATTTTAACATGGACCTAATAAGAAAATTGTTCGTGGATGGAGCAATCTCATTCCTCACTTTTGGTCCTTTCAAAAAAGAATCATTTGATAGGTATTGCTCACCTATTTTTCCTGTATGGATTCTATTTTTTGTGCTTTGTCTCCTCATGGTAATGAATCTAAAGCTACAATTGTTAGTTTTAGAGAGCTTATTTGTGGAGTGCATCACATGGTGTCCTTTTCTTTTTCCTTGTCATGTGCATGAGTTTATTTTGAGGATAGATTTGAGGAGTGCGAGAATTGTGTTGGGCATATTCCATAGTGATAATGGTTATTAGTTTGATCTTCCTTCAATTGAGAAGCTTACATCCTTGTTGATTTATTGATCTATTATTGTCAATTTGACCTTGGGTTTGAATAATTGGATATTGTTAAGGAAATAGGACATGGTATCTAGTATAGTTAGAATATTTTCTCTTTGTAGTCTATTGTTGCTTCCTAGATTTTATTTCATATGAGAAATTGTGAGACCTAGGAAGAGTCACAATGAGAGAATGAGAATTTATGTAGATCATTATGTGTATTCTTCAAAACTTATTTTCATGACATGATCCTATATTTATGTGAGTGTTATTGGTGTACTTTTAGGTAGTATTATGGTCAGCGGTAGACCAAAAATCTGCCTTCGTGTCGAGGTCCTACGAGGTATATGTCTTCTTGGTACAGGCACTGATGATCGTGAATATGATAAAGACTTTTAGATGTATTTTGGGATTTTGTAGCAATCTCTATAAGTGTTACATAAGATCACCTATAATGGCTCTAATAACGTGTTAGTGTGGAGTCCATGTATGTAGTAGGGAAAATATGTTGAAAGGAATTGTGGATATGGATTAGGTTGGATATATTGTAAGAAAAGTCCTATTAGTGTTGGTGTTAGTTGGATTTGTTAGTGTTGGATTAGGTTGGATATATGATTGTTAGTGATAAGTTTAAAATTTAAAAGCATTCTAGAAAATGGAGATATTAAGAATATAAAAGTATTTTAAATTATTTTATATGCAAGACATTTAAAGTAAATATATTAGTAATAGAATGAAAATTTAAAAGCGTTGTAGAAAATGAAGATGTTAAAAATATAAGAGTATTTTATTTTATATACAAGACATATAAAATATTAATATTAGCAATAAGTTAAAAATTGACAAGTATTTTATCTTTTTTAATACCATTTTTTTTTTTCTAAAAGAAGGGGTAAAATTTTTATTCAATGAGAACCATAGTACAAAGCAAAGGCCAAAGGCCCACCAAATCAAAACACCACCAGACCAACCAGCAACAACACTACCTATTCATGTCCTCCACTAATAACCTCTCAAGGGTCTCAAGATAATTAGAAGGAAGCTCATCCTTTCCACTGATATCCCAGCCATCCACATTCTCAGAGGCCCACTTCGCAAGATAGTCGGCAACTTTGTTCCACTATCTAGGGATATGACAAAAGGAGATAGAATCCAAGGAGCTGCAAAGACTCAAAATCTGTCTGCCCACGGAAGCTAATTGCCAACTAACATCATCCAACCTTTGATTGTTCAGCAAATCCACAACAATCTGAGAATCTGACTCACAGATGATCCTCGTCCAGCCTAAAGAGCATCCATGCTCAACAGCAATCTTAATAGCCAGGGCCTCCATCAGATTATTAGACTACTGCCCTTTGTAACTAGAGAAGGCAAAAACCACACCACCATCATTACCTCTACCAATACCCCCCACACCAGCATGACCAGGGTTCCCACGAGAAGAACCATCAGTATTAATCTTTAGGACCCCCACCGGGGAAGGCATCCACTTCCCATCACGACAAACTCTTTTCCCAACCTGACGGGGCCTTCTACCAGCAAAACAACCCCGGTTACTATCCCCCAAGCTCAAATTCTGCACAATATCAAGATCACCAGGATCAAGATTTTCAGACATGTCACACTTAGCCAAAATAGTCTCCTAAAGCCTGCTAATTATCTTCTTCCACAGTTGAAGATTTCCCAAATTGGAACCACAAAAAACTCTATGGTTCCTCTCCAACCAAAGGTTCCAAAGAATGAAAATAGGCCCAATAGACCAGGCTACCTGAAGGAAAGGAGTCTTTGTTGGTGGTCTGCCAAACTTTCCCAAAAGTCAATCAAGGAGGTAGCATGAATACACCCATGATGCCAAGCCTCCCACCATCTATGCCATAACTCCCTAGAGTAAGGGCAAAGAAAAAAAAAGTGGGAGGTACACTCCTCACTGTGAGAACAAAGAAGGCAAATAGAGGGTCCCTGAAAGCCACGCTTGCGAAGATTTTCCCAAGTGAGGCACTTCCCCTGAGCAACCAACCATAAGAAAAAATAATACCATATGTTCAATTAATAGTAATATTTTTGAATATTTTAACCATGTCTATTTTTTTTATTTTGCAAATTAAATTCATTTAGTTAAATAAACTAATTATAAAAAATTGTATTTACCGTGAATTTAGAAGAGAACATATGCTAATGAAAAATAGACCATAAAAAGTAAAGTTCATAGGAATAACAACTTTGTAGGTAAATTGGAGGTTTAAATATTAATTAATTGTTTTGCAAATATTAATCCACTTTCATTAATGAGAAGTCGCACCAAAAACAATACGCTAAGCCTAGTGGTATGGAGCAATCCCAATAACTGGTAATGTGTAAATGGTAAATAGGTGTAAACGAGAATGCTTCCCCATGCTTTGTTGTGTTGAACACATGTTTAATGCATTGAATGCAAAACTCACGATATGTTGGAGAGTTGGTGGGTATGGAAGCAGCGAATGCATATTTAATTCATGGAAACTTAGGCGACTGCTGAGTTTTGTTTGTGCTCATTATCATTTGTTTATTATTTGTCGAAAAGCTTGTGGGATTTCTAACTTTTCGTTTCGTTTCTACATGTTTGTTATTTTTTAAAAGTGTAGTGGTCGTTAATGGCTTGGTTGTTTATTTACAATACTTGATAACTAGAAGTATTGGTTGTCGTTAAAAGGGCTAATGAGGCAAGTGGGCACCATTAAAATTGCATGCAGCTTTGAGAGCAAAGACCTTGTAGGTTCTTGAGGAAGGCATAAAATATTTTTTGTTACTAAATAAAAGCGGTAGGTCGAATACGACAAAGGTAAAATTTGGAGGAGATTTTCATACTTACAACTAGCGTGTTATGATTTGATGTAATTGATATACAGGAATATTTTTACTCAAATTAAAAATGATCCGTTTATTATTATTTTTAAGAAATTAAATATTTAAGTTCGTTGAATAAATTTCCTCTCAAGGTAAGCATTTTACATCCTTGTTAAATAAATTTGCTGCATCTTGGAAGCAAGAAATTAAGGGACCATCAATCATACATCTTAAAACGCATCAAATTTATATTAGGTTTTCTCATTTTAATTTTATATATTGATTTATTAAATTTACAGACAAATTTTATTTTTAACTAATTATAAATAACCAGGCATACGTGTAAGCTTGGATTACGATAATAATTTGTAATATTAACAATAAAGCCAACGATTTCCAACTAAGTGCGTGCGGCCACTAAAGGATATTCTAAAATATAGTTACGTATTGTATCCAAATACAGTACAAATACCTCCATCGATAAATCTAAGAGCCAAGGTGGTTCCCTAACAAGAAGAGTATACAGACAGAAACAAGAAGCTTACAACAGGAAATGACACAAAAGATCCATCTTATACACACCGGATTCGTCAGATAATGAGCTTGACCTGACTGCGTAGAATCTACCGTCCCACTAGAGAATTGGAAATGGAAGCATCTATGCTACGACTGTAAGGTGGAGCGGATCTCAAAGTATTGGTGGCTGCACTTATCTCCAAAGAAAACGGAGCATCAAAACCTGGTATTGGAGCTTCTTCTTCGAGTATTTGGAGAACTTGTCTCATGACAAGCCTTCCTTCTGAGTGGGGATTGGAACAGATCAGTCCCAGTTTGAGCGCTCTCTCCATCTCAACTTCAACATATTGCCCACCAAGATTTGGGTCGGCTGCATCCATGAGATTGCTCGTAGCATGGAGCTCTCTCACCCAGTCCACCAGAACTATTTGTTCAGATTGGAGGGAGATATCAACAGGTCTTCTTCCACATGCAACCTCCAACATAAAAATACCAAAGCTGAACACATCTGTGGCGGGGCTAGCCTTTCCTGTGTGTACGAGCTCTGGTGCGATGTACCCCAGCGTTCCTACCCCACGAGTAGTATGCGAGTTTTCGTTATGCTCGTATAGACGGGCAAGCCCAAAATC
>VDFB02300718.1:0-32999 GCA_007258455.2 Sequoia sempervirens
TAAGTGCAATGGTGTCATCCAGGATCAGTCTCTAAGTGGGAGATTATCTGGTGTGGAGCCTGATCAGTCTTCACATGGGAGATTATTGTGGTATGCGGTGATTGATCATGCGACAACCCTCAAGAAAAAAAAAAATCACATTATCACCAAAAAAGGAAAAATCACCGAAAAGAAAAAAATTGACTTTGTAAAATCCCTAATTTTGGAAGCTTCAAAAAAGCTTGTTATAAGTGGTTTGGATGGGGATTGATGTATAGAATTATTATGAAGATTGTAATATGTTTTACACTAGATAATACAATCATTCGATGGTTGTGGTTTTGTGGATGTAGCCTGGATTGGGTGAACCGCGTTAAATTCTTTGTGTTGTCTTGTTTCTACTATAATTTTATGTGTTTTATTTCTCTTTTTTATTGATCAAATTTTCATTCAACTGTTAGATATCTACTTTTCTAACCCTAACATGGGAGACCTCTTGATGGATTTTATCATTGCACCCCCTAAACTAGAAGCCCTTACTATGAACCCTTGTTTAAAAGCTAGAAATCCTTAATATTTGTTGGTGCAAGAATGGTCAGTTTGAAGCTGCCCCACATTCTTACTGTTCAATTGTAGAAACAAAAAAAATCCTTTTGATCTCTTTATTTTAAGGATTTCAAGATTTTGTGGTCCCAAGAAGTGTGTGTCATGGAGGGAAGTCAATGTCACCAAATCTCTAACTGTTCACGTTGTTTAATGTTTGGAGAAATCTAAGTGGGGACTTAACAAATATAACCATTTCGAACCTAAGGTTGTAAATGATTGTGAGTCAGTTTAATACTTTGCTTGGTTCCAAAATAATGCAAAAACAAACATTCATGCTATCTTCCTCAAACTTTCAAACACTTTGGCCTAAATATGGATACATCTTGAAAAAGACTTGATATTGCTACTTGTCCTAAGGATTCCATCCTTAGAGATTTCTAAATATTTTGACTTATATTAAAATCCATATTTTCCGAAGACAACATAGGAAAATATGGCTTTAGCCTCATGATTCTCACAAAATGGACATTTTGAAAGTTATGGTATTTTTGACATAAAAATTTAGTTTGAAAACTTAATCCAAACAAGTGAGTGATATAATGAAGCCATTAAGCAAGATAAATTGAAAAATGAGCCCTACATGACTATTTGGAGACTGATTTATCCCATTGAACAACCTAATCTTCCAGGTACCATAATTCAACCAAAATTTGAGCTCATTAATGGAGAACAAATCAATCTCATTAGGATTTTGAGAAGCTTCACTTTTGAAAAAAAAGAAACAAATACTTGGTGGAGAAACACAACAACCATCTTCGACGAAAAAGAGGGACAAGCTGATATTGAGGCTAGAAGGCCCACATTACCACCACCTGCATGGAAATAAATATCTTCCTTTCTTCCATAAAATTGAACTATTTCTACATGATCTCACATAAAATTAGGATCCCTAAAGTAAGGTCTATAGGTCATCATTTTAGAGTGTGATCCCACAAATCTAGTTTACAATTTTTGGGAGATTCTAATTTTTGCTAAAATCGCATATTTTTAGAACATATAATGATTTAATCCTTAAAAATTTCCATTTAAAGAATTCCAAATTAAGAGGTTTTGATCAAACTACCTTAGATCAAACCCCCTTGGATAGAACCCCACTAGTTTTAAATCATACCTATAATAGAGTTTCCTTTACACCTATCAAAATGTTGATAAAAAACCACTTTTGATTTACCTTTTGGGGGATCAAATGAATTCATTTAAAATTTATTTTTTGTATGTGTAGAAGAGGGGGATTCGCTACTCATGAGTTCTCTTCATTTAGAGAGCCTCATGGGGCGAGCTTCCCTAATCTACCTTAGGAACAATTATGAGAGTTTCAGAATCCAAAAGATTAGGTCATAGATATTTTCTAGACAGACTAACGAGCTCTCGGTCAAAGGGCATCAACACAAGAAATAGATGACAACCCAGCATACTAGAGTCCAAGAGGCACATTGGTGTCTCGTACGGACCAAAGAACGAGAATGTCTCATAATATAACAAAGTGAATGCTTCTATCTGATTGCTAAGAACTTACAAAATATAGGGAAATAATAGAAAGTGATAGAACTAAAGTAAAGAAGTAGAGATGACAAAGATGAGGAGAAGAAAGGAAATACTTACAACTGTGCAAGTGATGAAGCTTCCAACTCATGAGTGTCTCCAATACCTACAAACAAGAGAGAGAGAGAGAGAGAAATTGTTGGATGGCTATATAGGGGCCTACCTTAGTCAAACCCTGTTTTGGTGTTCCCACCTCCACAGACAGTCAGATAGATGGAGAGAAAAGTAGAAATGAAGTAAAGAGAACTAAATCACTAAAAAATAGTGTTATGCTACTAAACTAAGTAATAGAGGAGAGGAGTGAAATCTTACCACCTCCACTAAGAGAGCTCAAGGCTAATGGGGGAGAAAATGAGAGGAACTCAAGCCTCTGCTGCAATGATGTTTTGTTCTGTGCACTTGATCTACTGAAGTGGTGGAGTGTTGATGTTGTTGTTGTGAAGTGTAAAGTGTTTGGAGATTGAAGAGATGGTGAAGTTTCTTAGAGCTTGTGGAGAGACAATAGGAAATATGGTGAAGCTTGTGAATGAAGTGAAGTTCCTAAAAGATGAAATGCCTATGGAAGGAGTGAATTTGAAGGAGAGATGAAGAAAATGGCCATATTCGGGTCAATTGGCCGAGGAAGGTGTTACAAATCGACCCTCAATGGGAAGTGTAATGCCTCTGCAGGCTTTAGATGTGGGAATCTTTTAGGGACGTAAGCATGCCACACATACATCTACGCGTTGCATGGGTATCCCCAACAAAAACTCCTCCACCAACGCTCAAAATAGGCACCAAGTGTCATGCAAGTAGTGAGCTTAGGTGGAATTAAGCCTCCGAACTTGGTTTTCCAAGGTGGGTAAAGGAAAAAAGGGGATTTGCACATGGGGTGCAAATTCACTCTTATACATTTTTCCCCCACTTTATCAAGTACAAATACTAATGAGTGCTCAGTAAAGTAGATCAAGAAGTGAGTAAGGTTAGTGATGTATACCTAAACCTTTGAGGAAGCAAACCATGATCTGGTGAGCTTGAGAGTGTGGGATCAAAAGAGGACTTCATAATTCCATAGAACCATGAAGTTGAGGAAAGAGCATATACTCAGGATGAAGAAGATGTAGATCTTCGATTCAGTATATACAAGAGAGAAGAGAGAGAGAAATGAAAAAGCACATGGTGAAAGAAAGACCTGCTCATGAGAAGAACCCACACCACATAATAGGAGTGATAAAAGAAAGCCCCTCTTAAGGAAGAGAACCCGTATCACAACATAAAAGTGATAAAAGCAATCCTCGCTCGAGGAGAAAACCTATATCATAGAGTAAGGTGATAAAAGAAATCCCCACTCGAGGAGGAAACCAATATCACAGAGAAAGGTGATTAAAGAAATCCGTGCTCGAGGAGGAAAACCTGTATCACAAAGTAAAAGTGATAAAAGGAATCCCTGCTCAAGGAAGAAAACCTGTATCATAGAGTAAGGTGATAAAAGCAATCCTCACTCGAGGAAAACCTATATCACAAATTGAAAGTGATAAAATCAATCCTCACTCAAGGAGGAAAACTCGTATCATAGAGTAAGGTGATAAAAGCAATCCCCACTCGAGGAGGAAACCCTGTATCACAAAGTAAGGTGATAAAAGAAATCCCCACTTGAGGAGGAGAACCCATATCACCAAGTAAGTATGTAAAGGAGCTTTACTGGTTCTCGGGCCTATAGAGAAAGTAATCAAATAGTCACATAAACCATCATCAAGTTGGAAGAATTTCAAAGCGGTCCCTCGAGAACCATTCAAAAGGAAGAGGGGTCCACTCAAGGGATGTGCTATTTGAAAAGTGAGGTCTAGTTAGGCATCCCCCAAGCTAGATGTCATAGAATTTACTTGAGAGAAAAGCTTTCAAAGAAGTCCCTTAGGAACTCTCTAAAAGAAGATGGGATCCACTCAAGGGATGCTTCAGTTGAAAGACATAGTGAAGAGAGGGGTCCTTAAGGAGGACACACATCTCTGGAATAAGTTATCACTACCCCTAGCATACAGGGGAGAAGATCCATGAAAGGTACTTGGAACATTTAAGATAGAGGAAAACCTCAATATCACTTGTCATGTGAAGTAAAGGCAGGTGCATCAATAAAATGGGAGTTTGATGGCACCTAAATCACAAATTTGTTGTATTTTGTCTTTCAAGGCCTTGCATTCACTAGTGGAATGGCCAAGCACTTGATGGTATGCACAAAAATAATGTTTATCATGCTCATGAGATTCCTTGCATGTAGGAGAAGGAAGAGTAATCGAGCGGGCTTTTAGAAGTCATAGCAAGATACGCTCTTTCTCAAATAGAGGATGAGGATTAGGAAGCAATCCTTTCTCTTGTGGAGAAAGTTTTGACTTCTCTCAAGAAGAAGAAGAAGGCACGAAGATAGAAGACAATGGATGAAGAATATTTTCAACAGAACAAGGTTGAGAAAGGTTCTTGTCACTCAGCCATGGATTCCATTTGGATAGTTCCTTTGAGCAACCAAGTCCCAAATTATGCTTGCAAGGTGTGAATTATAGAGGGACCTAAATGCCTTGTTCATTACACACCCACAACCTTTATGCTCATAACCATATTTAGAGACAAGCTTAAAGTTGGGGACATAACATGTTTGCTAGTCTTGAAAAGAAGGATGATCCTTATAAAGAGCATTTTTCCAACAATGGGGATCACACTCCTCTATGGGATCACCATCATCCTCTTTAATAGGACTATCAATATTATCTTCTTTAGCAGAAGTGTAATCATCTTCCTCAAAAGGAGGATCAACACTAAGAACATTACAACTATTACCTATACCATCCCACGATAAAAAATAATAATCTTTCATAGCATGCATGGATGATGTTATTGGAAGGTCTAAGTGGATCGGATTGACTTTATATTCCTGAACGAAGGAATCTGTAAAGTCTAAAGAACCCCAATCATCACCAAGACATGTGTTCTTTTGAGGGGAAGAGGAAAACTTAGAATTGTTTTCTTTAGAAAGATCTTCCTTAGGTACATTTATCTCAAGAGTATCCTTTGTAGTGGGTATTGTTGGAGTAAACATTGACACATTAGAAGACATTGAAGGAATAAGAGTAGAGACAATCGAAGCTTGACCAACAACTACCATCTCACATAAGTGCATAGCATTAGGGTCAACCTTAACTATGACTACTCGATTATTGCAAATGAACTTAATATATTTATGCAAGGTAGACAAGACTACACCCATAGCTTGAATCCACAGTCTACAAAGAAAAAGGTTATATGGTATTTTTTTGACATGACATAAACAAGGGTAGGTACGGTAATGGGTCCCAACCTCAAAGGAAAGACTATTGTGCCTAAATGTTGTCAACCAACATTATCAAACCCATGAATGACAATAGAAGAAGCACTAAGAGAAGATGAGTCAATATTAATCTTAGGTAATAGATCAAAGCTACATACATTGAGTTTCAAACTGGTGCCAACAAGAGTACATCTAATGCCAATATTATTAATATTAACTATGATCATTAGAGTATCTGCTTGCTTTTGTACTTCTGGATGTGGGAGTTCCTATAAATAGAACATAATATTCAGTGAATCCACATGAATATATACCATTAATGCATTAGCATCCATCATCCTAACAGAAGAAGGTAGGAGGATCTTTTGCAAGGATTCTTGAAGTATACCTTGGTAAACTAGAGCAGAGTGAAGCAAGTCCCACAGTGAGATCTTGTTTGGAGTGACATGAGGTTGCTCAAAAAAATTATAATCACTCGATGCTTTAGTCACAGTTTTAGGTGCTTGACGAAGGCTTTGTCATTTATTCATTTTATTCACATAAGTATGGGCTACCACTCTGTAAGAGAGAGCCATAGGAATATCAGAAGGGTCACTATCAAATGGAACACTATTAAAAGAACAAACCCTTTTAGGAGAAGGACTAGCTAGAGTCACATAAATTACTGGTCTCTTAGGCCTTTGAGGGGTAGCAGAGCCATAGATTACATTTACAGAATCCTCACAACTAGCAGAATAATTATTTGAAGACATATTCTCAACATCGATCCAAACTGGATCAAATGTGGAATAATTATTCGAGGGAACATTCTCAACATCGATCCAGGGAGAATCAAATGTTGGAGGAGGTTCATCATTCACTAATGCATCACCTCTAGAGGAGAGTGCATCAAAACAAGGATGAGCTTCATCATTCAAAAATGCAACATCTTTAGAAGAGAGTGCATTGTAATGAGGAAGAGAACGTAAAGTAATATTAAGAAAGGTGTCATGATTTCATCTTCTTGCAACAAAATATCTTCTGAAGTAAGAGGACTTTCATGAGAAGGATCAAAGACACCAAGTGACATGGGAAAAGCCAAGTCAATATCACATGCATGAAATGGAATATCATTAAGATTTTCAATAAAATCAAATATTGAACTAATAAAAGAAGATATTAAATCCATTACAATTTTTTTAGTATTTTCTATGTTCAAGTAAATCACGCTTTCGAAGGTCTTCAGAGCGAAACTTGCATCTAGAGAACTAGTTTAGTCCCTAAAATACCAATTCCTTCAGTAGTCAAATTTTAGGGACTGACACCAATTCTTTAGGAGGCCTTTCCAATAGTGCAATCAATTCTGAACTTCGAACACCAAGTCATAGTTATGACCCCGCCAAGTAGGGATAAAAAAATTCCTAGTTTTTTGGAAGATTTTCTCTTCACATTGGGTTCACCAAAATGTAGAAGAGGGGGATTTGCTACTCACAAGTTCTCTTCATTCAGAGAGCCTCATGGGGTGAACTTCCCTAATCTACCTCGAGAACAACTATGAGAGTTTCAGAATCTGAAAGAGTAGGTCATATAGATTTTCTGGATAGACTAACAAGCTCTTGGCCAAAGGGCAACAACATAGGAAATGGATGAAAGCACAATGCGCTGGAGTCTAGCAGGTGCACTGGTGTCTCATATAGACCAGAGAATGAGAATGTCTCAGAATATAGCAAAGTGAATGCTTCTATCCGATTGCTAAGAACTTACATAATATAGGGAAATAACAGAAAGTGATAGAACTAAAGTAAATAAGTAGAGATGACAAAGATGAGGAGAATAAAGGAAATACTTACAACCGTGCAAGTGATGAAGCTTCCTACTCATGAGTGTGTCCAATACCTACACACAAGAGGGAGAGAGAAATTGTTGGGTGGTTGAATAGGGGCCTGCCTCAGCCAGATCTTGTTTTTGTGTTCCCACCTCCATGGACAGCCAGATAGATAGAGAGAAAAGTAGAAATGAAGTAAAGAGCATTAAAGCACTACAAAACAATGTTATGCTACTCAACCAAGTAATAGAGGAGAGGATTGAAAGCTTACCAACTCCACCAAGAGTACTCAAGGCTAATGGGGGAGAAAATTAGAGGAACTCAAGCCTATGTTGCAATGATGTTTTATTCCACACTTTCTCTACTGAAGTGGAGTGTTGATGTTGTTGTGAAGTGTAAAGTGTTTGGAGATTGAAGAGATGGTGAAGAAGTTGCTTAGAGCTTGTGGAGAGACTGTAGGAGAGATTGTGAAGCTTATGAATGAAGTGAAGAAGTTTCTAGAAGATGAAATGCCTATGGAAGGAGTGAATTTGAAGGAGAGATGAAGAAAATGGTCATATTCAGGTTCGTCGGCCAAGGAGGGCATTACAAATCGACCCTCAACGGGAAGTTTCATGCCTTTGTAGGCTCTAGATGTGAGAATATGTCAAGGACATAAGCGCGTCATGTAGACGTCTGTGTGTTGTGCGGGAATCCCCAAAAAAAATGTCTCCATTGACACTCAAAATAGGGGCCAAGTGTGATGCAAGCAACGTGCTTAGGTGGAATTAAGCCTCCAAACTTGGTTTTCTAAGGTGGGTAAAGGAAAAAAGGGTATTTTCACATGGGGTAAAAATTGACTCTTATACAATATGTAGTCCTTATTATAAGCTTCCCAAAAAGTATAATTTTAAATAAATTTAATATAATTATTATATTTATTTTTTATTTCTTGTGATTGTTGGTTTTTCATCGAAAATCAAGCTCTATGTTCTACAATGTGAAAAAATAGAAGATTATAAAAAAAAAATTAAAAAATATGAGTGCACCATATATTGAAGTCCTTGATCCAACAAAAAGTAAAAAAAAATTAATTTTGATACATACAAAAAAAGTTGTGTTATATAGTCCGCCTATGTCAGAATTTTAATTGGTTTGACTTCAAAACTTGATTAAGGAAAAAATTATTTAATAAAACACTATGAAACCAATTGGAAGCACTAGATATTATAGTTACAAATCTAAATTTCAAAAAAATAGAATTTTATCCTTCATGGAAAAAAGGTTATGTGTTATTCAGTAAGTGTCACTCCTTAAAAATGGTGTTTACTAAAAAAAAATAGCTTTCGAAGGAGATGGAAAAAGAAGTGCAATCTTATTCCAAAAATTTTTAAAAATATATATTTAGAATATATATACAAAATTTCACAAATCACTAGTTTGTATCATCTTCAAATTTCTCATGGTTTAGCCACTATAGGTTCCCAAAAGTGAATATTTAGTTAGAAAAAATTAGTTCATTGTCCAATTTTCCCAAAAATTGTAAACCAATATTGTGGGATCACCCTAGACTTAGGAATCTCATTCCAAAAGCTCTCAAGAAACATCTTTTAACACTTCACAAGAATAGAGATAAGCTGGTAGCAAACTTCTAGAGACACGTTTCAAGAAACAATCCAGAATTATATGCATTCTTTTGGAGTCAAAAGCTTGGTCCTTTTCATGATACTGAACTCCTCTAAATGATACATGGCACAATCAAAATCCATAGGGGAAGATCTATATACCATCATTGAAAATGTAGGTATTGTAGTTCATAGTTTAGTAGGAAGTGGGCCTCAATACTTTATCTCAATCATTACTACTTGTTAAGAAACTTTTATGCTCCATCTAGGGGGAACCAAATAGGTCTAAACATCCCCATCCATCCTCTCATCTAAGTAAACATTAGGTCTTTAGGATTTTAACATTTTAGAGGTATAGCATCATTCTCACTACCCTGGTCTTGTCAAAACAAAGGTTCACTTCAAGTCAACATTGGGTCAAACATCCCACTCACCCCTTCATCAAATTTCATCTTTCACTTCATCCAACTTTACAAAATTTTAAGTACACCAACATATTTTGACTTAAACATCAAATCAAACTAACCCCCTAACTTATCTATTTTGTATGTGAAATGCATCATTTTCCATGCATTTAGGCAAGTTATTTATCATCTTTGAACTAGTTCATCTTGACGGTCATGAGTCTACCCTAAAGATTTACAAGCTCATCAACATCCTTTATCCCAACATCATAAACTTAAACTTAAGTCAAAAGTGTTGTCCCAAAACATTTACAAAGATCACTCTCCACATCACTCATATTTTCATACCCCATTATCATCATTTCTCCCAAAAGACTTAGATCATCTATTTTACCTATATTTGAGTCAACTAGAGAGTTCAAGCATCACAAATCCCAACACAACTCTCCCAAAGGTGACAATATTTATAGTAAAGACTAGATCATAGTACAAGAGAATCATGGAGAAAACCAAATTGACATTTACCTCAAGTGATCCAAATCCTTTAGAATTTGATCTGAGAAGTCAAGTGACACCATCACAATAGCCTTCATCACCATCAGAACCATATGAGATAGAAGATATCACAAAAAACCCATTTGAACTCACTAGGGAGGAAATTATGGAACATCAAGCCTTTTAAAATGTAGCTCTTATCTCCCTAATGTTTGTGGCACAAAATTTAACACAAGGTTTCAAAACCCCATTGCTAGGGATAAATCAAACCTACATTCCCATTATTGCAACAAGCCTTACTAAATACTTTGGCCATGCTCTTTCATTTGAAAAAAACACACATGTGGGAACACTTGAAACAATCCTCCATCTAACACAAGTACTTAGACACCTAGCTTTGGTCCTCCTCTTGTTCCTAAAGATCCTAAAAAGATATACACACCTCTTTATCTTCATTACTTGACTAAGAATTTGACATATTGAGGGAATCCCTCTTCATCTACACCCATGACTACCACAAGTGTTCCCACCATAATGCAAAGAAGTATAGACCAAGTATCTCAAAATAGTGCACAAGGGCATATCAATACCATACCACAGAGTCAACCCTTGAAGCAAATAGGGACATCCTTACCCAATTCTCCAATGGGTTCTTCCATACCATTGGTTTCACAAATCACATCCAAACCACCCATCATCAACCCATCTCAAATAAATCCCTTGGTAACAAATCCTATCAACATGGGTAATACATCACTAATACAAGGAAATCCTCAAGACATGGGACAAGGGAATCTTTTCAACCAATGGACTCAAGATCCTAGTGTGTCATTTATATCATATAATCTAATGGAACCATCCTCATATTTTCCAACAGTCCCCCTCACTATGCCCAATCAAACAGGATCTCAAACATACACTCCTCCAGCTCATTCTACCATCTTAGAAGGAATTTTAAACCAAGGTAATCCCAAACATTTCATCACTAATCCATTACCCACTCAAGAAATCAATATACATAATCCTCCATAGATGTCTCAACAACCACCTAATCCCAAATTACAAGCACATGCCTTAGCCTATAGCAAGCATAACAAGCCTATCAACAAGCCCTATTAGCACAACAATACCAACAACAAGAAATAGCACAAAAAGCAGGTTTAGCACAACAACATCAACAATAACAACAAGTAGCCTTAGAACAACAAAAAAAACAATATAAAACCACCTTAGCAACACAACAAGTAGCCTTAGCACATCAATAGAAACAATAACAACAAGCAGCCTTAGTAGCACAACAAGTAGCACGACAACAATATCAATCACATCAAGTAGCCTTAGTAGCATAGCAACAACAACAAAAAGCTCAATAACAAGCCTTACTAGCTCAATAGTATGCCCAACAACATCAAAAAGGATCCTATTATAATCCTCAATCAAACATCATCAATCCAAACACTTTAAGAAAATATACATCGATACCCCAATCACCATCACCCACTACTATATTTGACTACAAATTTTGATGAATGTTTAATGACATATCGACAAAATATTGTTGAATTACCAACAAAACACTATTTTAAATTTCGTCACTAGAATTTTGTCGCTTTAATGACCAAATTTTATTCATTGAAACCACGACCCAGCATCGTCGATCAACACCACGAAAAAATGTTGGCGGTGTCCATCACAACATCGACATAACTCTGTCCATCTATTGATGACACAAAACAAAAGATGTTGCAAAGCGCCCATTAGAAAGCATCAAAAAAACAAAAAACATTTGTGCTTTTTTCTAGGAGGTGGAGTTTCCATTATGACAAAAAATTCATCACTTGTACGACAACCTCGCTGCAATTTTTTGTGGTTCATCGAACTATGTTCGTCGAAATTGCAATGAAACCCAACAATTTTTAAAAAAATTATTCATTCAAAAATTATATTGAAAAGTGCATTACCTTATTGAGCTTCTCTTTGTTTCGATAATAGTTTAATATTCTCTACTTATCAAGGCCAACCACACACATCATTTATCTTCCACCATAGTGAAAAGTTAGAAATTGCATTTGGTTTGTTAAACATGGCCCTTGGTACAACTATTAGAGTTGTTAAAAACCTTCAAGTATGTTTTGATTGCCACTCTGCATCTAAATTCACCTCCAAGATTGTTGCACATGGACTTCATTGGTATTGTTGTAGTGCTTTCATTCTTCCCTAATGTCAAGCATGGGTTTTTTTTCTATAAAACAAAATATATATCACATTGAATACTAGAAAAGAGAATTCAAGTTTAATGCAAATCATTCCATGGAGTTATTTTGTTAGATCTTATTCAAAGTCCATCTCATAAATAATTTCACTTTTTAAAAGGTTAAAGAACAAGCCTTCTAATGGAAATAATTTTTTTTTGAATTTTGGAGCATGTCTGAAAAGATATTGCACTCAGATGAAAAAAATTGTATTACTATTAGTTCAAGCATTGAGGCAATGGTATGCTTCTACTACAACGAAAAGTTAGCAATTGCATTTGGTTTGTTAAACATGGCCCTTGGTACAACTATTATAGTTTTTAAGAACCTTCAAGTATGTTATGATTGCCACACTGCATCTCAAAGGAGAAATTCAATACTTGGAGGGCTCAATATCATGATGCCAACACCTCATGCACTATAGGACATCCTTATGATTAGATTTTTTGTAGAACAGGGAAAAATATTCCTCAAACGTAAAAGCATAATGCCTAGAGAGAACTAGATTTGTTGATTTCTAATCCCAATTAAATTTCTGGAATACAACCCCTAACTTAGGGAGTCAATCTCCTTAGTTTCCATGAACACTATGGTAAAAAATCAATTCTCAGCTACCATCTTCCCAAGTAGCAACTTGGCATCCAAATCATGGTTTGCCTCTGAAATTATACCCTTACAAGAAAACTCCTTGAAAAATAAGAGTTAATCTTACTTTTCCAAGTGTCCTTCAAATGTTTCCTATTCATTACTTGGATCCAACACCTTAATTTCCTAAACACAAGACAAGATTAACAATTGAGATGCTTTGGCTTTGATGATCAATGATATCAATGGATAGATGAAATACCAAGGTGGAAGGTGGACCAATCTACCAAAATCTACCAGATGACACCACATGGTTCTACAAAATATAATTGATCATCCCTTATAATGCACTCTAACCCCACTCAATTAATGGTCTAGATCAATTTTACAACAATATTAATGGTCAAGGGAGATCTTCTCTTCAACCTAAAATTACTTGAACATATTTGACTTCAAAAGCCAACCAAGACATGTTGTGTAAACTTATGTTTTTGCACTTGACTATATACCCTTTTATTCACCTTGAAGATCAAAAACTTGAGAAAATTAGTAGATTACTAAAGTGTTGAATGGTATGATTTATCAAAGTACCTACATCCACCAAAGTTTATTAGATCACACCACATGGTTTCGCCAAAACCATTTGATAAAACTGCTTGATATCTATAGGCTTTACTTAGACATCAATCAACATTGAAAGTGTAGATCAACTTGACCCAAAGATTAGTGATTATGATCAATTGGTGGATGGATAAAGTGTTGAGTGGTTTTATTCACCGAAGTGAAAACATTGTTGAAATCCATTAGTTCATGCCACATGCACATATCATATATGCACCTGGCCTCCTACTTTCCTTCAACGGCCACAATTTTCTCCTCTCAAGATTGACACCTTCAATAGATGGTTGAGGATATTGGTAGCTTGATCTAATAATATTCTACAATACACTAGATTGTGCCAAGTAGCCACAATTTCCATTGCCAAACAGGGACCTTAACACATGCTTGTTGCACCTTTATCCCAATAAGGATCATACACCTCAACATTCCTTTGAAAAAGGCTCCATGTTGGAGATTCCCATGCTAACAATACTAACCTCTTTGGCAGATCAATATATGGAAGGCCATAGTATGATTCCAATGAAGAAGGAATAATATTAACAGGTCATAGTGAGCTACAATATTATTTGTCCCTTATGAATCAACAATTACCGATTGAGAGCTAGTTTATCTCAAAATTAGCAAATCATTTAAATGTAGAAATTGTCCTAGGTACAGTTCAAAATGTAAGGGAGACATGCACATGGTTGGGATACCCTTATCTTTACATTCACATGCTATGAAACCCAGTAATATATGGTCTACCTACTGATGCTTTACAAAAAGACAATACCTTAGAAGAGAGAAGGGAAGACTTGGTAAGAATAGTTGTGATTTTCAATTGAGTACATAGTAATTTTACTATGGTATTGTTAGACAACTATGAACCTTGCATTTTACTTTAATGGTACTTGTTAGTGCTTTTGATCATTGAACTCTTTATGTTAACAAATACATTCAGCTGCAACTATATTGGACAAAAGTAATTTGGTAAAATATGATTGGAAAAGTGGATATTTCTAGGTTAATGATCTAGGATGGATAGCTAGTTATTACTACATCACTCATGGGACAATGGCTACTTATAATAAGCACTTGAAGCCAACAATGGGTGATATTGATCTATGCCAATTTTTTTCATTAAGTGAAGAGTTTAAATATGTGACAATATGAGAAGAAGAGAAAATGGAACAACAATATTCATATTTTTTTGGTGGTTTAATTTCTAACTCTTTATCATGGGAGAATAAGATAGGAGAGAAAGGAAAATCTATTCATAATATTACATTATTGAAACCATAAATCTATTTTTTATATTATTATATTACATGATTTATCCTTTCATTCATCTGAGCAGGCTCCTATTAATGATGTGAGAATGCAAATTGATTAGTTATTTCAATATTCATAGGCATGTGTTGTATTGTTGTATGCTAGTGGAAGGAGTTTGTAAGATAGTATTTATCCATCTTGAGGTTGCAAGTTCTGAAACATGGATGAATTTTCATACTGAATTGTAAATTCACTTTTACAAAATATTCCAAAAGTTGTAGTATAGGAAAATAATTGGAATTAAAAAAACAACAATTGTACGATAATAGAAAAAATGTTGCTTTTGTTTCAGAGGTAGTGTTCAATGAAATGCTAGAAATATGGAGAGGACCTGTAATAAGATCAATACCATAACAACAGAAGGGGTACATTGAAAAAAAATCACATATGTGTCTATATCCATGTCCGTGCAACTCTTATTGAAACTAGTGCATTGTTATTTATTGTTACACATACAAGTCTTGTATTGTTATTCTTCCAAAAATTCATAGACATCTAATCAACTACTTATATACATGCAACTCCTTTCTTGGGCCTTCCTAGATATATCCAAGATCATAAGGCTTGGATACAACAATATATGTAGTACATACTCATGTATTGAATAGAGTTCTATTCCTAGTCTGTATGTTTAAGAATTTTAGGAATAATGAATAAATATAACATAGTATAAAGAATGATTGTTAATGATGGTTTTTTTAACTTACATGCCCCTTTTCACCCTCTATTCATTGTAAACTATGCATAACTTGAACATATTAAAAAAACTATAGCCCACATTGACATTGTATGCCACATTAATCAAACCATATGATAAAAGATAAGCAATCTAGCCTCTTGAATGAATGTAAGTAGAGAAATTTTTGCATACCTGCAAATAGTAAAAAAATTCATGGTTAATTGGAAGCCTCCCATCAACAATAAGATACAAATATCCATGTATCTCTCTCAATCGAGCCTCTAAACCCTTCAGAGCTATCAATTTTTCCACTAACCTGTTATGCACAAAAGTCAAATTTTAGAGTTATGTCACCACTAAAAACAAAATAAACAGAGCTTTGAAACCAAATCCACACACAACACAATGTGGTATTCATAGAAATCCATACAAACAAACTAAACTCAGAACATTGGAATGGAAACAACTTCAAATTATGATGCAGAGCATGGATTCACTTTACTCAACTCGAGGCACATTTCACAATAATGGGTTCTTCATCTAAAACATTTGTACGAGTTTCAAATAGTAAAGAGATTGATGAAAGATAGAGGAATTTAAAAGATACTTGGATGTAGTTAGATTGAAGGCCGTAAACTGGTACATGTTTTTTGTGTAGGAGACATATCACATCCAAAAACATGGAAAAGCTATGCAAAGTAGGAGAAATTGGCTTGGAAAATGAAAGCATCAGGCTATAAAGAATCATTTTTCTGCCACCATAGTGAAAAGTTATCACTTTCTTTCATCTTTGCATATTGGTTTGATGCTTCAAATGATGCATTTCTTATATTGAAAAGTGCATTACCTTATTGTGCTTCTCTTTGTTTTCAGAATAATTTAATATTATCTACTTAACAGAGCCAACCATGTGATGGTGGAAGCTCATTTGGCCCTCCCCCCATCGCATCACTCTCAATTCCCCATACTTGATCATATAACATTAATCATTCATTCATCCATTAATAACATATAACATTCATTCTTTCAGTTTTTACATATTATCAAAAATATGGTTGTCAAAATAATCATTTTTTAACATTCATTAACATATTATCAAAAATATGGTTGTCATAATATGATTACAATCACTTTTCTTTTTTTTGGTAGCTAAAAAAAGAAGTGGAGTATCATTTTCTAAATCATCTCTCCCCCCTTCAATTATTTTTCCCTCTACTCATGATCTTAATGTATGCCTAATCGTGTACTCATGACGTGGAGGCTGCTGCAAGGGGGTTTGCTGCAGTAACAAAGAAATGTTAAATTGATATGTTTTATTATTATTGTTACAAGAATTTCATTAATTAAAAGAACATTAGAGTGGTGCTCTTTACCTGATGGGGCCACATCATGTTCATGATCTTGTCTTATATCCTCATGCTCAACATGTTGAACACCCTCTAAATCCTAATTTAGAGTTGAAACATGAAAGGTTACATTAATTAATACACCAATTGTAATTAAAAGAACATTAGAGTGGTCCTCTAATGTTCCTGATCAAGAACATTAGAGTGGTCCTCTTTACCTGATGGGGCCACATCATGTTCTTGATCTTTTCTAGCCTAATCATGCTCAACATGTTGATCATGATCTACATTCTCTAAAGTTGAAACATGAAAGGTTACACTAATTAACACACCAGTTTCAATTAAAGATGTTTAATTGTATTAATCTATATTGTGTTTTGTATAGCACATGAATACATACAGTACTAGGATGCACACCATGACCTTCATCTATAGGTTGTGCTCCACCCTCACCAGGCTGCATTCCAATGTCATGTACAGTATTATCATTGCTTGCCTATTTAAAAAAAATAGGAACATAATTACTTTATGGTGGAAATTAATATTGAATAGATTGCACAAGTATTCAATTTTAAATAAACTTCATTGAGTTTATTTACCTATGTGTCAGATGTAGTGGAAGCTTGTGTTTTCCTAGTCAAGATTCTTAGGCGTTCAACCATGACTCCATAGCCTTGATGGAAGGAAATCTTCAGGTCCTCTTATGTGGGCACTCTATTGAATTCAAAACCCTACATTTTTACATAAGATCATGTATTTTGCTTCTATGGTGTGATAAAACCAAAATTGTTTGCAATTTATTATTTGGATGCAATATTTCATTTATTGATACTTACAATTCGTGTAGATAGTTTCATATAACCACTAGAGCCAAGTTTGTGTTTCCCATGTTTTTCTAGTTTTTCCTTTGTTTCCTTCGATGTGTCGGGCAGCCTATGAAAATTTTGAAATATGTTAGATTATGTAAGAAGAAAGAGTAATCAATATATAATTACATTGTTGATAGCATCACATACCTTCCTTGGCCTGGTGGTGTCTTTCCTTTTATCTTTTCAACCTTCTCCTTTCCATCTGACACCAAGTCCTTCCACTCCCTCTATGGAATCATGGGGGGATGATCGTACTTTTTGTTCTTCTCTAAATGTGACCTATATTGGTCTCTCACATACTTTAGATAGGTACCAACTTTCTTAAGGACCTTAGTTCAGTTGAATGTGTTATTATCGAACAACACAACTAAACAGTTAATGAGCTCATCTTTTAAATCTTGATTTTGGGAATTCCACCATGTATGTGTGGTGGGCCCGAAGATCTCCAATGTAATATCATTTAGATGTTTACAAAAAACATCATTTCCTACAAAATGATCATGGGATTATTAGTCTAAAAAGAGTGATCAATAAGTAAATTTAAATTGGATTATATATAATAAAAATTAAAACATTTTAAAGTACCTAAGACCACCTCTATCTTTATGGGAACAAAATCATCCACCACCACAAATGTGACTGGCAATTTTTTCATACTAGTAATATGGGAAGATCCAAAAAATGCTACTAAAAAATCACCAGTACTAGTGGCCTTTGCATCCCCAATTACATGTCCTGACGCATGTTCTGGCATGTGTTTGCTACCAGAGGGTGTACTACCCAATGTTTGCATGCTATGTGTTGCCAAAATTCCAATTGACAATATAGGGATGGATGATGGGTTTGGATGATGTGATGTATGTGTAGGGAGATCAGGATCGAAACTTGTACCAACCCCTACTCCCTGGGAAGCACCTGTAGTACCCTAATCATGGCTAGTAGCATCATGAGGATGCAAAAAATCTTGTAAAAACAACACATATTTTAGTTCATGACATAAAAGAGTACAAAATATAAAACCATGAATGAACTTGTGTTATAATTAAATATCTCATGACAACTTACTTGCAAGTTCTATGCTCTCTCAGTCAATATTTTAACCCTTTCTCTTATCTCATCTATTTGAGGCACTATGAATAACAACTAAAGGATTTCTTCATTGCATTTTTTTTGGGTCTTCCTTATCATATCTAGAGAGTTTTCAGAATATGCAATGTCATCATCACATAATAGTGACTGCACCTCCCTATGAATGCTCTCCTCTACTACTGGTGCCTTTCCCTGATCAGCCAACTGTGACAAGAATATTAAAAGAATTATTGAAATTAACCCAATAAACTTATGAAAAAAACATAATAATAAAATTTTTTGCTCATATCTAATTTGTATAATTACAATGAGGTAAACCTGTCAAGTAGAAGCACTTGAAGATGCATCGTGATCTATGCTCTGGGTCGAAGCCTTCCCCGTACGATCGATGTCCTGCTATGACAAAAATTAAATATAAAAAAACATTACCAAAATGAAACCAATAGACTTACGAAAAAAAACATAATAATAAAATGGTATATTTGAGTCATTAATTGGAGGTTGGGTAAAATGGTATACAGTACATACCACCCCCATAGTAACTATGTTTATATCTATGTGATTCAAATTGTAATCGATTAGAAACTCTTCCCCTATAGTTATTGATTTTATTGCACATACGAATACACGATTTCCCTTGCACGCCTGAAATATGCAATTGGGTTGCTTATTTGTTGACCCAGGTCGTGTACTATTTATAAACCCTACAATATTCCCTGATGCTTTTGGCCTTTTTTCAATGTACATAGCCACTCCTTTATTTTGATCCTTATCTTTAGTTGTATATAATTTGCTGACAGTGCATACCTACGCATACTTCGTGTATATCAAACCAATTGCATCCAATATTTGTATCTGTAATAGGATCCAACATACTCCATCTATTCAATAACTTTTTTGTAACAAACCTTTATGAAATCCATGCAAAATACACCCAAACCATGTAATGACGATGGTGTTATGAGATATATCCTCTCTTTGACACAAAAATCAATGTTTATTGGAGGAAGTTCCTTGGGTACCCATTGTTTCCGTAGATGTTTGTACCTCAAGGGCACCTTGATGTCGCTTATGCTCTCGTCATCATAAGAACATGACCCCCCTTCAGCAAGAAAAAATTCTATGCGTTTACAAAATTTTCTTCTAATCTTTTGACCTCTAGTTGATCTCCCTCTTTTAGACCTACTACATGTCTCGCTTTCCTCTTCTCTTCCTGAATTTCCCTTGCTCAAGGAAGATATCTGAAAAATACCTATTTGTTGGTACCTACACTCATAAGGATCTTGGATGAAGTTCTTTCATGGTGATGTGATCCCAAGGTGACATTATGATTAATCTATCATTTCATCACTAGAATTTGATAGGTTATAAGCTATTCAAGTCTTGATAGTTTGCAAGTTATTATTACTACTGTCCAAATGTGTCCATCACAAATCAAATCAATGTATGAAGGATACTATCCCTTACAATTAATGACTTTTAAATGTCATTATTTTACAACCTAATGCAAACATGGAGTTTGGGAGATGCAGTTCACAATAGTTGAGGCTATGGAAGCTTAAAAAACCTAGACTCGGTGATGAATTTTCCTACATGAACAATGTATGGAAATGTTACAAGGATTTTTACATGACAATTAAGGGGAAAAGGTAATGAATGATAGTCATTATCAGTCTCACAGTCTTAATCCAAGTATTTTTATTTACTAGACTTCTACTTAATGTTTTAACTCCCAAACTTTGTAACAAGTGTTAAATGTGACTATGGTCCACTAGTTACACAACCAAGGCCTGAAATGTATTCTCTAATTGTAATCAAAGGACTTTTTCTCTTCATTCAAGTAAATAAACTTGAAGGGAAACACCACCAAGTGGTTTATTGGACACCTACATGACTAAAAATAGCAGAAAATTTACATTTAATGCAAATTTCCATTGAAATTTTTTGTAGTGTGTAGAAGAATGGTTTCACCATACATAATATTTTGGTTTAATTTGTCTTGAAAAAGATGAATTAGAACACTAATAGACATAATTTAGGTGCACATGTGAGGTGGTTTAGTTGTGCACTTATAAACTCCATATGTCTAAGTGGTTAATAGGGAGGGAATGTGTACTAGGCTTGGTTAAGTCATCATAAGTTTATGCTTTGGCAATAAAAATTGTTTAATTCATCTTAAATCTTCCTATTTCTAATTGCTAGGAGATGTTTGGTATGTTTTAAGATAGGATGAGTGGTTGCATCAATTTTCTAGTTCTCTATGACAAGGTTTCAACATCTTCAAATAGTGAAAGTTAGTGCTCATAGTCATTTGAAACAACAACATTTTGATTATGTATGATGGTAGGATTTGATAACTTAAAAGAATTGGCTACCCAACAAACTTAAAGTTAAAAGAAACTTTTTCAGTTTAAGGGGTTAGCACTTTCTTTCATCTTTGCATATTGGTTTGATGCTTCAAACGATGCATTTCTTATCCCACTTCTATCATATTGTATTCCCATCCCATTTAAAAGCAAAAAGGTTAAACATTTAGCAATCTTCCATTCTTAGCTTTGAAGTTGTTGGCCTTGCATACTTGTTTTGTTGAGTCACAAGTTTGCATGATAAGAAAGGAAGAATGAAATTTTAAATTTTAAATGTTGCTAAGACCCTATCTTTGAGTTGCTCCACTTTTGTTCCCAAGCAACCATATTATTTTTTTGTGAATGGGGGTCAATAATATGTTCTACAATCAATGGAAGATGGCTCCATGTGATACAGGCATAGCTCATTGGGGAGTCTCTGGTGCAGGAGCACCTACACCTTATGTTCACAACTGAGCATTAGAGGTTGATCATAGAAGTGTCTAGGAGGTTTTCAAAGTTGTTTTGATGTTTTAATAAGGTCTAAAAGACCATTTATTGTTTCATTGATCCATATTGTAAACAAGATCAAATATGTGAAGAAATTGTCAATGATGGTCAAATATTGTCAAAGTAGGTAGAATAGGTTTTCTTGTAGGGAGTCATGTATTCAAGGTGAATAAGGTCTAACAAGACCATTTTCAATGTGTTTAGGGTGCTTGGAAGTCATCTAGTTGATAATGTAAAAAGTTGCAATTGTTGACATTAAAAGTTGTCAAAATTGCAATTTTGCAAAATAATGGGTTGTTAAGTGTTTGTAAGTCAATTATGGACATTGGTTGAAGGTAGTTTGGGTCTGAGATGATTTAAAAGTCCTTCCAAGGCCTGAGAAAAGGTTGTTGGATGAGTTGATACCAAAATTTCATATCAAATACCACATTCTTGAAGCAATTTTCTGTGTTTTTACTGTTTTTCTGAAGTTATTTTGTGTTGTACGGATCCGTTCAAGCTTGAAATGCTTTGAGATCATTGGTGTAGATAAATATATGTGTTCCATTTCATTTTCATTTGTTTTTAAGTGCTAAATCACTGTTTTGTGGGAGAAAACAATCAAATACAGGGGCTACCCTATTTTCCCTGTGTAAGGGTTTGAGGGCTAAAAACAAATGAGATCCACCAATACACCTAGTGTCTTGAAACTATAACTCAGTGGATTGGTGTGCAACATGTTAGGATAGAGGTTAATTTCATTTAGGTGTCTGTTAAAGCAAGAAACTTGGCATTGAAGTGATGCCCTAGGGCTGATAGGGGCAATTTTCTTGTGAATTTGTGGTTGTTAAGTCAGGGTTTGTCAATTTGATGGATGGAAAACTATGAATGAAGGTTGTTTGTCCTATTTTAGGATTATTTTAATGTGTTGAAGACAATAGTTGAGTTAGGGAGGTCGGGTATATGGTGTTTCTCTAAAACCCTAGTGTATTGAGGGAAAATAGAGGGTTTTGTAGAACAGTGACAAAAGGGGCATGGCTTAGCCCAACAATGGTGAAATTTGATGTTTTGTGCCATAAAAAATATCTTTCAATAGGTTTTGGAATAGAACCAAGCGGTTGGAAAGGCCTTCCTTTGTAAAACAAGGGTAATTTTGTAGCCTTTTTGGTAGGACAAACTAATGAAACACATGGATGTTGTAAAATAACCTTGTGGAATTGGTTGGGATAGTGTTTAGGGACTTTTGTCAGTGCTTAATCCATGATTTGGTGGATTGTGTATAGCCTCATTCAATAATTTCATCAAAGGATGTGATTTGAGGCCTAGTAGCCTAGTGAGGGTATTGTGTTGAAAATAGACACTTTGTTTGTATTTGAATCAAATTGAGGTTGGATATTTAGTCACACCCTTGGGTCTACATCAGTCTCAAAACTTTTAATTGTGTTGGTGTCTTGGCTTGGGTGCATTACGTATATCAACAAAAAATCCAATAATGAGGCTGAAACTATTGCTTCCTAGTAGGGATTAATAAGAATGAAGGATAAGGGTTATTTTAATGTTGAGATTGAACATAGGGCTAAAATTTGATTATACAAATCTTGAAAGGTAATTTTTTCTCACCTTGGAGGATCAAAAACATGATGGATGACTGCATAAGTATAATTAGGGGTTTCTCTAAAACCAAAATTAACCATATCTTTAGAGGCAACTCGGTTGTTAATGTTGTCTCTAATGAAGGGTTGCATTGTAATGAACAAAACTATTGGCTTTATTTTTTCTATCTTGAAAAAATGGGAACAAAAAAAGGTTTTCCTTTTCAATTTGAAAAAATATGGACTCAACATCTCAATTTGGCTAATAAAATAGCTAAATGATGGAACATAAAAGTGGAAGGATCACCTATGTTCCAAATTGTTGAGAAGCTAAACAATGTCAAGCTTAATGTTAGAAGATGGAATAAGAATTCACTTGGTAACATTTTTTAAAAGAAATCTAAAGTTATGGCTCAACTAAACACCTCATAAAAATAAATCCACATTCTAGGAATGAGTTAAGAGATGATAGTGAAAGAAAAAGGTCTTTTATGTGAGCTCCAGTCATTAATTGCTAAAAAAACTTTTAGGGGAAAAGATCGATAACAATTTGGTTAAAGGTTGGGGGTAGGAATACTAAGTTTTCATATATGATGCCTCTAAAACACAAATCATCTAACAAATTGAAAGAGATTTGGTTGGATGGTAACTGGATCTCTAATGAAGTCTATATAAGGGACAAAGCAACAAAAAATTTCAACAATCTCTTCACTAAAAACAATGTTTTTGGTCCTATGAATTATAATGTTATCCTAAAGCTTATCCCCGCAATTGTTGATGAGCAAGATAATATGGAGTTGATGAAGCCTATAATGGAGGAAGAAGTGAAATTTTTTGTTTTCTCTTTTTAAGGAAGTAAGGCCCCCAACCCTAACAAGTTCCCTCACTTCTTTCAAGTGCATTGGGATATTGTTGTTGATGACATGGTAGTTGCAACTAGGGAGTTCTTTAGGAGTGGAAGATTACTAAAGGAGTTGAACACTAACTTTTTGGTTCTTATCCCAAAAAAGGCTAGGGTTTTCTCCTCGATATTCCAACCAATCAACCATTGTAACTCGATGTATAATTTTTTTGCAAAAATCATTTCCTTAAAACTGTAACAAATTCTCCCAAAGTTGATCTCTCCATAGCATAGTAGTTTTGTCCATGGTAGGAAGATTCTTGACTGTATCATTACCATTCATGAAGTGCTCCATTCTATGGAACTCAATAAAAAGGAAAGGTTTCTTCTAAAGTTAGATTTGATGAAGGCTTACAACCATGTTTCATGGGAGTTTCTCAATAAAGTTCTAGAAATTTTTTGAGTTTCAAAAAAAAGTTCCTAAAAATTGTTACGATTCTAATCCTTCTACCTTGGGATGCAACTCTTTAAGGGCCCAATCCAAAATAATTTTTTGAATAGCCTGTTGGATTGATTCCAACACAAACTTGCATGATAGAAAATCTCTCTCTTAAGTCAAGCTAACAAGCTTCAACTTATTAAGGCTACTCTTGAAAATCTCCGAGCATACAATACAAGTTTGTTGCATATGCCTGTGAAAATTATCGACAATGTGGCAAATAATATTTTTTGTCAAAAGTGGAAGATAAAAAAACATATTCCTGTGTTGGCTTTGGAGTTTGTTTCTAAACCCAAGAATAAGAGAGGGTTGGGTTAAGGCTGATCAATGATTTTAATCTAGCTATTAATGCTAAAATTGCACAGAGAACTCCTTAATAAAGAGAAGAAGTGGACAACTATTACCTCTAAGAAATGCTTGGAAGGGAGGAATGGAGATATTTTATCAAGTAATGACCTACCCTACAACTCTACTATTTGTCATTATGGCAGATGCTCTTAGTCGTCGAATCACAACAAATGTACGACAAGATCTTTGGAAAGGCATGAAAATTGCAAGTTAAAGAGAATGGGGGTGCCAATGTACGAGAAGATCTTTGGAAAGGCATGAAAAATGTAGGTTAAAGAGAATGGGGGTGCCAATATAAAAGATATAAATCACTTCCAGTACTCATTGTCCCTTGGTCATCAATTTTCCCTTTCTGAGTGCCCTCAACCTCGTCGCTTTGGCTTTCCTCCTACCCTGTTTTTCCAGTTAGGGTCTTAGTGCACTAAGCTATGTCGTGCTCCTACATGCGCAGGGCCAAAAATAAAAATAACACGTGAAATTAAAATTAATATTTAAGTTTGATTTATATGTTTTATTTTAGAACTAGAATGGTAGAGATAGGATAGAATAATTCCATTGGTTGAAAAGTCATTGTAAGAACCTTAAATTCATACCTTAAACCTACAAGATAAACCTTATAATCAAAACATAAATCTAACACTTAAAACTAAAAAACTATTGTATTTTGTGATAAAACAACCTTGTTTGACCTTAGTAAAGATGACTTATCTACTTGTTACATGATTAGGGCATAGTATTTGATGGGACCTACAATAAAACCCTTATGAATACAATGGGGGGCTTGTAGAAAGAGAAGACTATGTATGTGGTATTTCTAAAGTGGTACTTGGTTCAATTATGTGATGGTCAAGTAACACAAATCAATGTAAGATGATATCATTGGATGAGTATTAGTTGGCTAGTATATTATTACTAGATCAATCAAGAGAAAATTGATAGGTAAGTACTTGAATTTTATTTTATTGACACTTGATAAATGCAAGATTATAGAGGTATTATGTTTCTCAATTCAAGTAAAGAAAGTGGTTGACATGGAAGTAAAATATTTTAGAAACTCATAAATGATACATATATATAGATATCTTATTTATATTATCCTTGTAATTAGTTATGCATCTTCAAATATAAAAAATTAAAAGGAATCCAATGTGTATCATCTAATAATAACTTATAGAAAATATCAAAAAGATCAATAATAAAAAAATATATATTAACTAAGAAGCCATGCAAGAATACAATAGTATATGTTGGTAAAACTATAATATATACAAGAAAGCAATATATGCATACAATGTCACATGTTAGTAATACAAAATACATGTACAAGAAAGCTATATAGGAACATAATATAATCAGTCCTCTCAACTAGGATGGAAGAGTTGATGGCCTTTTGATTATTGAGTAGATAGAGAGACAAGTGATGATTTTTTATTTTGAACCTACTAACTTGAACTCCTCTCTAAATTTTTGGAGCTCCACATAATATAATAAAAATTTATGAATTAATATAGAAAAAAATAATTATACAATGATATATAAGGGAATAATCACTTACCACCATTTGATAATTAGGAACAATATATGAAAGAGATGAAGAATAAGGCAACTTGTATTATTAGGAAGGACGAGATTCCTTTATATAGCATGACATCATGTTTGAGTCTGGAAACCCTCCCATATCATCAACACATGCGTCTAGGCTAACCATGTCAAGTTTCACTCCATACAAGCACAAATTGAAAAAATTTCAACGTTGGCCCCATTCACATGTCACTATGTGGGGTCAACATGAGGAAACGCTATATTTTTGGGAATGAAATAACCAAAGATATGATCAAATAATATCTAATCATAAATAGTTGTAGAGTAATTAGGATTTGATCATATGGAAATTTCTAGGAGAGCTACAATAGTTGTAACATCATGAATTAACAACATTAAAAAGTACATCATGAATTAATTGTGTAACCATATAAGTCAAATATAATTCTATCAAGAAATCAATATCAAATATATAATATAGTCGCATAACTCATACATTTCAATGTCATTGATCTTCTTCTTAATCCAACTCTTTGTCTATATCATCCAATCTAGATTTGACATTGTAAGGATTGGTCATATCATCATCATCATCATCATTGATATTAGTTTCGATAATGTCATCATCCACATAGATATTATCTTCATGAAAATTAGCTCCTGCATCATCATGATCTAGTTCCTCTTCAAAATCTTCATCAAGCACATCATCAACTAACTGTTGATCCTAATCATCGTCTACATCATCTTCTAAATTTTTTGATATCTTCTTCTTCCACCACATTATACTTTATCAACCTTCCTCTTGGATCATGTATAACAACAAATGACCAACCCAATTTACCTGGAACCTCTGAGTAAAATACCTACTCACATTGGCTTGGAAGAACATAGGGGTCATTTCTAGCTCTCTCGATCGACCTTGTATTAACCTTGGTAAATCCATTGTCATGTTCAATAACAGTTCTCTCAGGATCATTTTCAATCAATCGTAGCCTGTACCATTGGATGACGAACATAACTAATTTGAAGGACTTAAAGTCACACTCAAGTATATCATCCAAAATCTCATAGTATCGATTTTATGATACTTTTGGATGTATATCACTTCTAGATGAAACATTAGTCACCTGAAAGACTGCAGCTATCCCAGAATCACAAGTTTTCTTCATGTCATCCAAATTTTTGATTCAAAATTTATGACTATTGCACCACATAGCCTTGTGGTGTTTCACTTGCAATATATCAAACATGTAAAAATTATTGCATCGTCAGTTGATAAAAATATTTATTCTTGGCCAAATGTATGCAAAGAAAAAAAAATCAACATATATATACATCAATATAATTGAAAATAATTAAATAATATGGGTGATTAATATATTTATACATACCTATTTATCTCTTAAGCCATATGCTAAATCAATATCTCTTGGTGTAACATTGGAATCTACATTACGATGAGCTTCTTTAACCAATGAAGCCACACCTTCCCATGTTAATGTGCAACCAGATTGTTGATATCATTCAATCCATACCGTCATCCAATCAAGATTGTTTGCGACATACAAATGTAGTACATCCCACTCTTGACCAACTGTATCCAAAAAAATTGAAATTCACAAACAACGTATAATTAGTTAATTACCACGATATACGACTTATTTTCTAGCCGAGTAATACAATATTAGTACTTTTCTATTAGTGTGTGGAATATTCTTTCATTTGGACTAATTCTTTGTTGTTTCTTTTCAAGCAATTGAAGGCAATGTGAAATGTATTCTAATTAGTCTCCATGACCATCTTATGATTACCTCTCACTTTCCTCAATCTACCTTTCTCCATCAGGTACTCCCCTTCGAATTTGTTAATGGAGTTGGGATCCCAAATGCAATCTACATGGATCTTTGTTGCGAACTTAGGAAGATATTCAGTAATGTACACCATGGTATGGTATACCATAGATCCCTCCACCATAGAACCCTCAGGATGTGCTCTTTGTCTAACCAAAGCCTTCAAAAATTTCAAGTGCCTCTCAACCATCCAAATTGACCTTGTGTGTACAGGTCAACACAATTCAATCTCCTCAACTTGGTGTATGAGGTAGTATTCTTGTGCATTGAAAAATGTCAAAGGTAGACACTTTTGCATTTCACACATTAGACGAGGAATTCTTCTCCTCCAATAATTTATATCTTCTTTATGGATTTATTTAGATGACAATCATCTACAAGTGATTCAAGGCACAAATATATTAATGATATTTAACAAAAATATACAATATATTACATAACAAGTAAAACAAATGGAAAATATAAGATCTATACAATGAATTGAACAAATATCTCTACTTACCTCATGTATTTTCCAAGATCATATATAACTTGCTTGACATTGTTGTCAAAGTTGTCTAGGAGAGATAGAGGTAGAATGTACTGTAACAATTATAAAATGATCTTTTCGTTATTTTTCCAGAACTAGTAAACATAATACACTGAAAAGTACATGCAGTATACATATATATATAAAATATACCAGAATAATTACCTTAATGAAGGTATGCCAATCATGCATTTTCATCCCTGATCCAAATTCACCTTTCTTTGTTATGATATTGTTTATGTTTGCAGCAAATCCTGTGGGAAATCAAATTTTTTGTATGACTTCTTTTATAGCATTGCTTTGCTGCTCCATTAATAACCAAGGAAGGGCTCTTATATTAATCTGGTCTCCATCGCTATTTAATTGAATGACATTTTTCATTCCATGATTGGCTTCCTGAATGTCACTACAAATTTTGACAATTTGTTCTTTGTCATGCCCTCCATCCAATATTTTCCATAACATTTCTGTTATACTTTCTGATATGCATTGTATCAAACAAATGCACAATTTGTAGCTTCTCATAGTAGGGAAACCTACTAAATTGTTTGGGATAAATTTTCAGTCCCTATGGAAGCTAGCCATTAATGCCTTGACAACCTTCATTAAGTAGATAAGTTAAACAAATTAACAATGAAAATCATTGTCAATTACAACATGAGTAAACAAAACACAATATAAAAATATAAATTTCGAACATATCATATATGATAGATAAACAATTTGATCGATGTATAACCTTGATGATTAATTCAATTATATTCCAACTTCCATAGGTGAGGTTTCATTCTTCATGGTTTTGATGTAGTCTCTTCTTTCCCATTGAAAATATGTTTTTCAGTAGTTTGATACTTATGATTTATGTGGAGGAAGTGCCTATACTCATCAAAACCCTGCTTTCCTAAACTTGTTGAACAACGAGATTTCATCTTTGGACCACAAATTGGACATGCAAATTTTCCCTTTGTTTGAAGACCTGCAAGATCATATATAATTGGATTAAATATGTCAATTTTTATAATTATATATAATGAATAGATTATTTAAAAAACATGCATGATATCTACTTCATAAATTTAAATATCGTTAAAGTGCAGTCAAACGTTATAACATACCACAAAAATGTGTTAGCCTTGGGGCATCATGAAATGTCCATACAAGCATTGCATGGAATTGAAATTGTCTTTGTCCTGTTGGTCTAGAGACGTCATACATAGTGACGCCATTCCATAACTTTAGTAACTCGTTGATAAGAGGCCCGATATATACATTCATATCTTTAACTTGGTACTTACCTAGTTGAATGAACATAAACATTACATAATTATTATAACCATTTTACTACAATATATATAAATTATTGTACATGACTATTAAATGAAAAAATTATAAGTCATTATGCAACAAATAAGACAAATGAGATACTACTACGTTAAAGAAAATTGATGTAAACAAATACTTGGAACAATCATTACCAACATTAGGTGCTCCCTCTTTATTTACATTCATGGAGGAATGTTATTGTTGATAACAAAAACATGCCAAACCGAGTAAACAGATCTCAGCTCTCCAAATGGATTGACATCATTCGCTGCCAATGAAAGCCTGAGATTACGAGGTTCTTCTTTAAAATGTGGCCATTTTTCCTCCATGTCCCTAAATGTAGAACCATTTGTAAGCATTCGAAGAATGTCATCTCCACTTCTATTTTGTGCATGATAATCCATAAATTGTGCTAAGCTTTCACACCTAAATAATCATTGCATACGTGGAATAATGGGAATATAACAAGAACCTTGTGAGGCACCTTTTTTGTTAGTTGATCTATTTGATATCTACTGATATGACATTCCGGGAATTCTATTGCAAATTCATGTTGTTTATGATATATAATATGATCATTGGGACATGCATCTATTGCTTGATACTCCATTCCAATATCTTTCATAATGGCAGATAAATCTCGGTATGAGCGAGGTAAAATATTTGATGGTGGTAACAAAAATTCACCTATCAATCTACAACAAAAAAATAATTTGTTAATATAAAGAATATTAATGGTACATATTTCATCCTTTATTTACTAGTGATGAACTAACAACAAAAATAGATGAAAAAATGATGACATATATGACATACCTTAACATCCATGAGATTTCTATGTTGGATAAACCATTCATAACCTTCAAGTTCACTAGAAACAATACAACAGAGAGAAGAGTTGTTTGGGAGCCTTCATAAAGGGGCTCATATGCCTTCTCAAGTACAAGGAAATCATGAACATCATCAAAGTCATCTCGATCATCATGATCAGTTGTGCCACTAAATGTGTCATGGATCAATGTATCTGTACCATCATCTTCAACTGTGTTTTTTGGTGCATGATCTTCTTCCATAGGATCATTAACTTCATCTTCGATATTCACAGCTCCATGTTCCTCCACTTACAAAACCACATTCTTCGGGCTGTGATAATCCATAGCATGTGCCCTAGGGCACCCCACCTTTATAATAATGATCGACACAAATAAACCATGATCATGATCAAGTGATTTTTTATATATAAAAAAAATGTTAAAACGATATAAAGATTTACAAATTCAATCAATATAAAGACATATAATGAAAAACTTACCAATGGATGATAATCATACCCCCCTTCAACGTGACCATGTTTCCTACAATGTTTCTCAGCTGTTGTGATTAAAATTCTTCTCGTCTTTAAGCCCTTGCAATTATTGCAAGGACAATAACATTTCTCATCACCCTTTCTTTTCAATCTATCCCACAATCTAGCAAGTGTCTCTTCATTTTGTTCTGCACTAATATTATCTGAAATGATTTTTCTTTACCAAGCTTGAATATTTAGATCTTCAAAAAATATCAAACTCACACTCCAATAATTTTTAATCATAGATAGGTAACAAAATCTAATAATTCTGATATTTTGCACCAAAAAAATCTGGCCTATAACCTCCACAAACTGTCATAAGTATAGCAAATTCACAAGTATAGCATGAAAACACTGTCGCAAGACAGATAAATTGTCGAACTCACTTTTATTTATTAAAATTTATGCTTGACGTATGTCGAAAAAGTGACGAAAAATCACTAATCGTCGCAATTTCGATGAACGTCAGGCACAATTTTTTTAAAAATTTGAAAATTTCACATTCAATACATAGGTACCTGACAATTCATCTAATTATACATCTTTCGTTGGAAAGTTTCGTCGTATTTTGCAATCAAATGAGTTAGTGGCATCCTATCAATTTTGGATTTTGTGTTAAGCATACATCATAACTAGTTTTCATTATGGTATGCATAGTGTGTTTATTCATGCATGTTGATTATGACTTTGAGTGAAATTTCTAATAACATATATGTCGCTAAGTTGTATGGATTTTATTTGATGGTTAGAAATGATTTTGTATGGAAGTTTTTTGAAATTTTCTTGTTCATGCATTATGGTTGAGTGAGATTGATGCTTCTACATGATTGTATGACATTTTCATGGAGGATCTAGTGACATAGATAGACTTGTATGAAAGGCTTGATTTGAAGGTACTAATTACATGCATGTCATTGAATTGTATACGTTTTATTTGAAGATTGCATCAAACTCATATACAAATTTTGATGTGGTTCAAGGCTTATTGACATATATGACAATATCATATGAGTAAATTATTGCTTTTTTGTGAAATGTACATTATGACTAGTGTGCATCAAGCCTATATGGTATGCCTAGTTTGCTTATTCATGCAACATTCATCATTGTGCATTATGATAATACAAGTTGCATGTGGAAGGTCAAATAACATGCATGTCATGGAGGTGTATTTGGTTTGTTTAAGCTTTGTATCACACTCATATGGTGTGCATATATAGTGTTTGTTCATACATCATGGTTGAATGATGTCTTAATTTTTTATCATGATTATATAATGAACATGTATATTATTGAGTTGTAAGGAATTTGTTTGAAGGTTGCATCAAACCCCTATGGTGCACATAATGTTCTTGTTTATGTATCATGGTAGAAATATAGTGATTCTTTTTCTTGATGATTTTATATCATTTACATGAAGGATCTAGTGACATGTTATTAAGCTTGAAGGTTTTAATGGCATGAATCTCATTGAGTTGTAATGTTTTTGTTTGATGGTTGAATCACTCATATGGTTTGTATAGAGTGTTTGTACATATAGCACCACCAAAAAAGTTATAAATTTTTAGCAAGGAGAGGACGTCCTAAATCTAGACAAGGAAAATGTTTCTCATCTACCTGATTTGAGGAATTTATTGCTATTTTCATATTGCTACAAGGGGGCTATCCATGGGTAAAAGTGGAAAATATCTTGATTATATCCCTATGAGGACCTGATGGGGATTGTGCTATAGAAGAAGAGCTTAGAGATGATAAGCTAGTTAAAATAATGATGTATTATTTAAGATTTGAGGATTGTTCTTGGACCAC
>VDFB02300719.1:0-30268 GCA_007258455.2 Sequoia sempervirens
TGTTAGATTTCCAGAAATCTGTTGCTAGACGAAAATACTTCCACAAGAGAGAGAATGATGGCGAGAATGCTTGCTATCAATATGCAAGATTGATTCACGATTGAATTGATACAAATGTACAAGATGAGGTTTGCTTATAAAAGGCAAGCATGCAACAACCAAATCTTATCTTGAGCAAAAAGATAGCTCGATAAGATAAAGATGAGATCCTATAACTTAGGAATTAAAGATTGCCTAAGTAAACTTATGAAGATGTAATTAAATGGTTAATTACACCAACAATTTGATTGCATGTAGCTCTTTCCTAGAGAGAATTAAGAGGTTAGGATGAGCTATGTGGTATAATTATATCATGGTCATTATTAACAATATGTATCCACTATCAAGTACTTAATCGTAAGACTTGTTGTCTTCAATATCTTTAGGAGTGCAATAAAAGTGTGTATGCTTCTATAATCAATATAAACAAAACCTTTGGATGTTATAGTTGGATTAGGAATGATATTGGCGGTGAGCTTCAATCTCGACATAATTGGATGGAAGTGTCATGATATAGGTTTATTAAATTGGCATACATGGTTGGAATAGTTATAAATACTCCAAGTTGTAGTGTTGAGTATTATTTGAGTTCTTCAATTATGACTCCATATATATAGGATGTGTAGTATTTTATTATTAAATGTTTCTCGAATACTTAGAACCATTAAATATGTTTATATGATCAATATTTATGAAACATTCCATGATAATTGTTGCAAATGGGTCAAAGATTTAATAGTACCTCGTTGATGGTTTATTCTTGTGGAATTAAAAGATCTCAAAATGTTTAAGTTACAAACCTTATTCCTGGTCAAAATATTGTACTTGATACATATTGGTATCATGTCTATTGCTAGAAAAGCGAAGTGTGGAAATCCTAACTACCAAATGAAGTATGTAAATAAACCTAAGAATGGTATTGGGACATTGGGAGTAAGGGATTTCATATGACTACAAGTTACTTATTGACCCTCCCCTCGAATAGAAAACACTCAATATTAAACCTATTTTTATGAATCTCAAATGGAAGTGACTTCTGATGGATTTGTGTGAACCAAGATAGATTAGTGATGTATAATAAGCCTAATCAACTATGTTGAAAAGACTAACCTAAGGAAAATCAAGTTGGTTGAGTTTAATATCCTTAAAGGAAGGTGTTATTGTATGGGTTGTTGAATTATATAGGTTTTCATGATTGTTGATAAGCATTAGAAATGGAAGAGAAGCATTGATGAAACTTTGGGTTGTGGGAACTTGGTGCCTAGGTATCCTTGAGAGACCATGTGAGGAGAACTACGTGTGACTTTGACCCATTTGGAAGTGGGAATGTAGGTAGTCCTTGAGCGAAGGATGCCCCCATGACTTCAAGTCCGTAGGGGGGGTTAACTCCAAGGGTTGGGGTTGGTCTTAATTGGTTGGACCTTTCCTCCTCCATAAGCTTTAGTTTGAGGCTGAAATGGGTATCAAATGGGTAATGAAATGAGCTTTAAGGGAATATAATAACTTGTATTTAATGCATGATATGTTTTGAATAGTAAATGAATAAAGTATGCAATTTAACTACCTATAATTGGTATTTGAATATATGTTTAAGTTTGGAAAAGTCCATCACATGTTGGTTCCATGTGACCTTATGTGTTGTGAAAACCAACTCCATATCTAGTGGTCTCTATGTATAGGCTAGTATATATGTTGACTGTGATTGTGTCTCATGTTATGTATGACTCGCCCAAGTGTGAACCTCTGGGATATTTGAGTAGTGACATGTAATCATTGGGCCGTGCCAATGATCGATGTCTAGGCTACTATTAGGGATTAGTTAGCATTCACTTGGTTCACGGAGGTGAAGGTAGCAGGCTACCCTGGTTATAATTACGATGCGGTAACGATTGCACGGGTAGGGACCCATCCATGCGGGTAATGGTAATCCGAGGCTAACTGTTGTATCGAGGGGGTTCACTGGCTGTCACCGAGGGCACAAAAGTGATCGAGACTAGTGTTACCCAGGATTGTGAAGAAGATAGCTAACAATACCACTAAGGTCATAAGGTGGTATATGTCAGGAGCTACTTCTTCCTGGGTGGACAGACTTGTTGCCGGTGGTCTATGGGCGATTGAAGTTGGAATCCATCGGGTTTGGTAGGTTCACTACTTGGGGAAACCCTTGGGATGGTGGATGGACCCGCAGTGTAGTATGGGATGCATTGAATCCTCTTCCCATTTGTCCAATGGCATAGAAGACCGGTGGAAAGGATGGACCCATGGTGTAGTGCGCAATGCACCGATATTCTTTCTATATGGGATGCATTATGGACATGTGTTAGCCATTGTGATGTGTTACCAACCATTGTTATTATGTTATGTGATGTATGATGGAGCTTGTCACTGTGTATTTGTGATACATGTTGGAGCTAGTCACTAATGTAATTATGATATGCAAATGAGATAATAATTGTATACTTGTGATAGCTAAACTCGTTGTACTTGTGATCTGTGTATGATCCTAACACTGTTGTACTATCAACTTGTGTATATGGAGGTATGCTCATAATAGCTATTGTGTATAATCTTTGAGATTACGATATGAATGACCCCTTGTGAATATTGTGGGTGTTTGTACACTAATGTTTGGTAATGATTGGTATGGACCCAACACTTGATGGCAAGCTATTATCATTATAATATAATTGGTTAAGTTGATAGCTTACATGTAATTAAATAATAGTCATGGGTTCAAGGTGAGATCAAGGATCTCTTGCCAGAGAAGAGAATGAACTCCCTCTAGTATTGTGGGGTGAACTACAATGTCTATGATTCCCATGAGGGGATACGTAGGCAGGGTCACCATGAACCCTCGAGGCTTAGGTTGTAGGTCTAGGAGAGACCTTGTCCTTGGGACCTTACCATAGGTTGAGTGTAAGCATATAAGTAGTGATGTTGATTTTTGTTGCCACCACGGTGAATGTAGAGCTATTGAAATTAACACTTCTAATTTACATGGAATATGTTTGGTTGGTTAAGTTGGTAGTTGTGAATTGTTTATAAAAAAAAAAAATTGTTGGCCTGAGGGGTGGATTTTACACATTGTACCATAAAATCCACCTCATCTTGCACCCCAAGTACCTACATCCATCGACAAATCTCACACAAGTCCACCAACAGAGACATCAGTCCAAGTTAATATAAATAAAATCAAAGCATTTAGATTTCACCAAAACATGATAAACTTATAATTATATTCATTAGTACTAGCAAGTTCAAAACATAATCATCACACGCACATAAGTTCATTTAACATAATATGGTCATAAATCCAACCCTAGTCCAAGCTACCACGAGACTAGGGGTCATGCAAGAAAATTACGAGACCTAGAGGTTATGACATGCACATGTGGAATGTTGATATATATAGTAACTATTTAAACAATCACATAAGTTCATACCAAGTATGAGTATGTTGGTGCTTATGAGATGTCACAACAGAATATACTTTCATATTATAATTGTACATGTAAATTAAATTTTTTAATATTTTTATATATTCATTATTTGTATTGTATACAACACATGTTATAGTTATATGCAAATAGATTGTGAGCATAAGTAACATTAAATGTGCAAGTGCATTAAAAAAGTGCTAGCACTACTATCAATGTGCATGACAAATAATACACAACTATGATTTTTATGTACCTTAGTATATAATGTATCATGAAAGAACTATTATTATTGAAAATATACATAACTTAAAAATATAATTATAAATTTATTCAAATTCTTATGGTTATACTTATTGTGACACTCTTGGGTATGTTTGAACACAATCATCAATGTTAATAAACTAAAATATTTTTTAAAGTCACTTATTATAAAGAACACTTAAAAAGTGCTAGTTGATATGAGTTTTCCACAGTCCATCAATTAGATAGTGCACACTTTTGATTTAAACAGTTTCAAAACGCCCCAGTGATCATACAGACAAATATTAAATGATTGATACAGACAAATATTTAAGATCCTTAGAATACGGAAATTCATATATTAACTTAAAAAATATAAACATCCAATACTTCTGGTTTAAACTGTGTACCTTTTTAGTTTAAACATCAAGCTAAAAAGATACACAGTTTAAACCAGAAGCACACAATTCTTACTGATGGACTGTGGAAAACTCATACCAACTATCCAATACTTCACCAAAACAACTTTAAATATATATGCGCATTGGCCATTTAATAGCACTTCCAACTGTTACTACTACTTTAGTTATTAATCTAGATTACACATCAGAGGATCATTTACTTTCCTTTTCAATGTGATAAAACGTAGCTTGTTTATGCTAGAAATATATCACCAATGTTGTAAAATTACTTTCTTTCAAAACCTTCTTATTCTAAGGAGACACTGGTGACATTGAAGTTATTGAGAAGAGATGATTTTGCGTCAGAAAATGGTTTCTTATTTCCCCTGGTGTGCAGAAAAGTGTTGTACCATTGAGCAGAAAGCTTGGAGTAACGCTTCAAGTTGTCATTGAAGTCCACATAATGAAGGCCAAAACTTATATTGTAGCCTCCAAAGACTTCAAAATCATCTAGCAGAGACCATATGAAGTATCCATTTATGTTTGATCCATTCCTGCCACAATAAACAACAATTTATCATTTTTATATTACCCCTCAATCCATTCAAAAGTTTTGAAGCAAAAGTTGTCTAAAAGTTGTATGATTTGAATGCAAGAGATGGTATGCTGTTAATGTACCTTATTGCTGCAAGCACATATTTAAGCACATCAAGATGGAAGTTAACTCTGTATTGGTCACTCAAAGCTTGAGGGAGTGTCATAGAATGATTTTCAAAAATTCCTGTCAAGAACAAAACCATAAATAGAAGACAGGCTAGAAATTGAAACATTAATCAACATATGTAGAAATATAAAGGAACACCAGTTTATCAGTGTTTGGGTTTTTTATTATTATCATTAAACCACAACCTTTGGGGTAAAAATGTGATGCAGTTAAAGATTGGGGTGAAGCCAATGACAGCTTTGTCCTTGGAGCACAAATCTACATTCAATAAAGACGTGAAGCATACAGTTTAAGATTTTTTTTTTTCAAAAACATATAGACTAACTTAAAAATGAAGCAAAATACATTTACCCAGATCAAAAAAGTTGATACTTAGATGTTTTCTAAGCAAGAATTTATCGAAAATAATCTTAAGTCAACTCAACCCTACTTCCCAAACAAGATAGACAATGTCTAAATTTCACTCAGCCATTTTGTCAAACAGTTAGCCTGAATTTAGGCAATTAAAATCTTACATCAAATGAATTACTTATACTAGATTTAAAGATTCCAAGTAAATGGAAAACCCAGATCAAATCTATCCTCAGTTTCCCTTAAAACCTTCTTGAACTCTGGATCCCTCGTTTTGTTTAAATATGGATGTTCTCTGTTAACACTACGCAGAACATTTTCCCAATTCATAGATTTCATGCATTATATTTTCCTCGTATAAATCTGGCAGTGATTCTTGCATGAATTAAGGGACTGCTAAAATTAATTCTTGGATAAATCTGGCAGTAAAATTAGTTCTCAAACTAGATAGAGTTTCTTGTACTAAAGGATTGAGGAGAGAAATGTGCTCACCATTTTCATACACAATCACAGGAGTGTTCTGATATTTGTGCTTGATGTATTCCAGAACGGCCTGCATACCCTGTGGTGGAAGTAAAATTGACATACTCAATATTGATATTTGGGACAAGTTCCACAATAAGATAATATTTTGGCTCTATGACATGGTGCTAGAAAAATTTCAGAGTAATGTTTGCTACCAAAAGTAAATAAAAGGAATATAATTGGTTCTATAAATTTTGAACTCCTTACCATATTATTCATGGTAAGCCCTTCTCGCTTCCCTACATTTCTCAAGCAGCACAAAACAGTTAAAAAATAGTGTTACAACTCTGCCACCCCAACAAGGATATATAGATATATAACAAACTTGATGCTTCATACTTTTTCTGCTAACTTGAAAAATTATTCAACAAAATATTGTTTGTGTTTTGGGCTTGTTTGGGAGATCTAACTTCATACCTGCATACCCAACAGACATATCTTGAAAATAGTCTCTTAGCTTGGACACCCCTTTTTTTGGAACATCATAGCAGTACATAGAAGAATAGTGATTGATACCAATAAAATCCAACGATCCCTGTATCTTTTGAATTTGCTCCTTTGTAAACAAAGGCAAGCGAGAACCTACTATCTTCCTCATGCTCACTGGGTAGTCTCCATGAGCAATAGGGTCTAAGAACCTGTCCATGTTCAATTAAACATTAGTTGACCTATTTGGAATCTTTTTATCAAAAATTTTAATAAAATATTTGGAAATATTAAGCCCTCCCAGCCCAAACAGAGGAAGAAGTCATAATTATGGATTCAACTTAGTGCCAATTAAGATGTTCTGATAGAATGAACTGCAGAAAAAAATTCATTTTAATCAAAAAATCTAAGTGGCAAAGAGAAACATAATGATTGACACCAATAAAAATCAAAGCTCTCTGTATCTTTTAAACTTGTCCCTTTGTAACTAAGGGCAATCGAGAACCTACTAGTTTCCTCATGCCTGCTGGATGGTCTCCATAAACAAGTGAGTCTAAGCATCTGTCCCTTGGGAAATTTTTGCAGTTCAGAATGGATTTTGGCGTTCAATGAAACATAAGCTAAACTATTTAGAATCTTCTTCATCAGTTGTTGGTGCAGATCAAGGCCCCTGAGTCTTATCAGACAGAGAGGCAATGCAGCAGAAAGAAAGAAACAGAAATACTTCAAAAATTCAAACAAACTTTTTATTGAAGAAAAGACCATTACATTCAACTGTAATTTCAAAATGTTAAGACACACTCTAGAATCCCTACACCTCCTACTCTCTGTCACCAAGATCACACACTACCTCTCCCAATACGTAGCTTCCTCTGCCCTCAGGGTTTACTGTCCCAAAACAAACTTTATTTCCCCCCCTAAAAAAAATAAAGACCCCTGTTCCTTTCTACCTATCTGGTCATGCACCCACGCAGCCTCCTAAAAGACATATCTGCAGACATTAATTTTCTGTCCTCCCTTACTGGGGTGCGTAGCCTTATTTAGCTTCCATTAGCTGCCACCATTCATTGCCACAGTGCCGTTACAAATCAGGAACAGTCTAAAATAAGGAAAAGTAACTTCCTCCTGCAAAGGAAAACACCAAACAGAAACCGAAATCCAAAATTAGACCAAATTTAAAATTTGGATGATGTGGATAACACGTATGCCCGGATGCTCCGGCATCAAACACCGAGGGTATGGAAAATGTTTCATGGGCGTAGAGCTCATGGACATTTCTGCAATGATGGAACCGTAATCCCGAATTTCTCCAATTCTGAAGCACTAACCCAAGAAGCCTCATCAGCTGCACGATTCTTCCAACGCACTAGATACTCCCAATATTCCTTTCTTCTTGTCTTCTTCGCTATGCGTGAATCAATAATCTGCTCAATGTCTTCAAATTTCTTCTCTGGCAATTGATGTGCCCATTTCGATGCATCCGGCAAATCTGGAAGTAAATCTTGTTGTCCACTTGATTCATCTTCATGGTACTTATACAAATCTGCTACATTGAATATTGGTGAAATATCTACTCCGACTGGAAGTTCAATCTCATAAGCATTTGATGAAATCTTTCGTACAACCTTGCACGGGCCAATCTTCTTGCTTTTCAGCTTGTTGTAGGTCCCTTGTGGGAACCTTTCTTTTCGCAAATGTGCCATTACTAGCTCCCCAACTTCAAATTCCTGCACTCTTCTGTGTTTATCAGCATTCTCCTTATATTTCATGGCACTCTTTTCTAAAGCCTCTTTCACTTCTTTGTGCAAATCATGAATATACTCAGCAAAGTCTTCTGCTACAACACTTTTTCTACTCAAATCAGCACTATCCCTCAACTCATCAACTACCCTTGGGCTGTACCCATACACAACTTGGAATGGGCTCTTTCCCACACTTCGGTTGATAGAGTTATTGTATGCAAATTCTGCTTGTGCCAAAATCAAATCCCACTGAGTTGGTTTATCTCCAACCAAACATCTCAGTAAATTACCCAAGCTTCGGTTCACAACTTCAGTTTGACCATCAGTTTGAGGATGGTAAGCTGAACTAAATCCCAACTGTGTTCCCATCTTCTTCCACAACGTACGCCAAAAATGGCCAACAAATTTTGTATCCCGATCTGAAATAATACTTTTTGGCAAGCCATGCAACCGAACTATCTCCTTGAAGAACAATGAAGCTATATGGGAAGCATCACTACACTTTTGACATGGTATAAAGTGAGCCATTTTTGAAAATCTATCCACTACAACAAAAATAGAATCTTTACCTCTTTGTGTTCGTGGCAGCCCCAAAACAAAATCCATGCTGATGCATTCCCATGGTCTCTCCGGTATTGGTAATGGTTGGTATAACCCGGTGTTTTGCTTTACTCCCTTGGCATATTGGCATATTTGACAACCTTGCACCATTCTTTTTACATCTGCATTCATTTCGGGCCAATAGTAACTTTCACTCAGTTGTGCTAGTGTCTTGTCTACTCCAAAATGTCCGCCTAATCCTCCACTATGTTTCTCCTTCAATATGTTCTCTCTCATCGAACCTCGTGGTATGCATAATCTTTTTCCCTTGAACAATAAATTCTCTTGTATGAAATACTCCAACCATGGAGTTCTATCCATCCCCACTGGATTCTTACACCTTTGTAATGTCCCCATTCCACATGATCTTGTTTCTTGCGATGGTTAGCCTTTTATTGGACCCTTGTGGGCTAGCCAGATGGATAGAGGGTCGTGGTGCATTTTGGAGAGTTTGTTTGTTCGTGTTTTCAGTGGACGTTGTTTAGATCACAATGAGCGTTGGCATTCCAGGAGTTCATCGCTTCTGATGGCACGAGATTATCCGAGTTTTGAGCATTTTACGGGGATTTAAGTGATTAAGTTAATTTATTAACTTAAAACGCCTTTTAATAAAGTCACATTGACTTTATTTATATTTTTTATATCACTTAAATCTAAAAAGGAGGATTATAATATTTTAATGATTAAATATTATAAAAGTGCGCCCAACTATTGAAAAGGAATATATTGAAATATTATAATATTTTGAAAACCTAAAAAGGGCGTAGCATTATGGAAATGCGTGCTTTTGCTTTAAGAGGCATTTTTGGCAATAGAAACTCACCTTTTGATTATTTCGAATTGCCTTGAGCATCTTTCTTTGAGCATTCTCCTGTGACCAGGGTTTGATCAATTTGTCCATTGGAGAACGGAAAACTCTTCAGTGTTGAGTACTCTTGAGGCTGTGAAAGATCAGCTGAATCAGTACAGTTGAGAGCTTCACACAGAAGTTCTACAGTTGCAGACAGAGCTTAATTTTATGTAGTTATTTGTTCTTTTAATTCTTGAGGGTTTTTGGAGGCGCCCATTCCACAGTTCAGAGACTTTCTTTGAGATTCTAATTGCTTTTCAAGCCGTACGGATTGCATTGGTTTTTGTGCCTTGAGAAAGGCGTGTGAAGCAGTTAAGGAAAACGCCTTCCTTTTGAGAGGGTTTTGGCATCCATCATGGGCGGCTAGCTATTTCAGTGCTTTGTGACCAATTTCTGAGCTGGAGAAACCTTGTCTGGAGTTGTGGCGTGCATTTATGCCTGTTTTCACCATTTCCAGCTGTAGACCTGGCCAGTTTCTTATTTAAATAATCTGGAGCCTGATTGGTATGTTTATCATTCTTAATCTATCTGTTGGTGTTTAATATTATATTCTGTACTTTCATTCTGAAGAAATAAGATCAAAATCATCTTTTATGAGCAAAAATATGCTGCGCCCCTTCTCTTCTGTCTAATAAGATTTCTTTAAAAAACTAAAAAAACAATTAAAGACTTAAGAATTTGGGGGTTTTGAGCTGAGAGCCAGCAGGGCTCATCACAGTGGTATCAGAGCTCACATCCTGCCAGCTTGTGGGGTTTGAGAATTTATGAAGTCAAACAGAGAGGGTTTTGGTAAGTCCTATTTCAGAGGTGGTCCTAGAAATCAAAGAGGCGACCAGAATCCATTTCCACCATTTCCGTTTGCAGATCAGGAGGAGGAATTAGATTGGGACAATATGGCGAACAGGGCTGGAGAAAGTTCTCACAGAAATAATTGGGAGGATGAGGACAGAGAAGCCAAAGACGTGCTTAGAGGCATGGTTGCAGGGCAAGAGCAGGTTGCAACTATTCTTCAACAACTCAGCACGAATGTTCAGAATTTGTCATTAAACAGAGCTCGTAGTTTGGATTCAGATAGAGATGGCAGTATCCATAGACAGCCACAGAGGATTATAGATCCAGTACGCACCTATGAGAGAGCTACATATCCCACGTTCACCAGAGATGATGCTGAGGAAGTGGATGAAGCTGAACAAGGTGGTGAAATAAATTTTGCAGATAATATTATGGCTATGCATGATGAGTGGGATAATTTGCCACCAAGGGTTAAGGAGCACCTTAACTTTGACAGATTCATAAGCCAGAAGAGAGAACACACCAGAAGCAGGAATGACAGGAGGCCTAGACACAAGCAGAATGATCTCAAACAAGCTACCAACAAACTAACCTTAGTTCACTATGATGGCAGTGGTAGAGTTACAGCACGTGCCTGGGTGAGTAAGTTGGATACATTCCTGACACTACGTCCTATGCCAGAGAAAGATGCTATACGATTTGCAGCTCTCCACCTTGATGGCGTAGCACATGACTGGTGGATTCATGGCATGGCTACACTACACCATGATAGGATTACCTCGTACCAGGAGTTCACTGATAGGCTGGTAGAGAGGTTTGATAGACGTGATCCCGAGCTATTCTTCAGAGACCTTGCTCAGCTAAAGCAGTTGGGTAGTTTGGAGTCTTATATTGGTGAGTTCCAGAAGCTCTCGGTTATGGTTACCGGAATCTCAGAGAGGAGACTTGTCATTCTATTTGTAGAAGGTCTCCATGAGCCAATGAAAGGTTGGATCAAGGCATTCGATCCACCTACCTTGCACGAAGCTATGAGAAAGGCTCGTAGCATGGAACTTACAGCTTCACGTGGTAAGTTCACTTCAAATGCAGAAGCATCTTCATCCTATAGTGATAGCAAATCAGAACCTAAGGAATCAGAAAAGATTGATGAAAAGAGGAAGTTTGCAGCTCCTTTGGACCGAGAGACAATTAATGATTTGCGTAGGAGGAAGCTATGTTTCTATTGCAAAGCTCCTTATGACCAAAACCACAATTGTCCTCTCAAGCCTAAGGGTTCAAACATACAAATGGAGTGGTTTTATGAGGGTGATGACCTTGCTGATTTAACGGACCAGCAAGCTGGTTTGGAGGATGGGAGTATGCGATCTATCATTCTCGTCAACGAAAAAGGTGGGAAGATAGAACCGAAGATTCTAGAGGAGCATGAGATGTTTCAGGAGGATTATCATTTTGATTCTAGTCCCATGGGATCAGAGGGGTTTGATTGGGATCAGTATAGTTATGAGGCTCAGTTAGTACAAAATCCTCTTTACGAGACAGATGCTACATCTTCTTGTGATAATCCGCTCTTTGAGTTGGATGCTGATTCTACTCTTGATCCTGATTTAGGCAAGAGCGTTGATCATAGTATTGGAGATTCCGTCAGTGCATCGAGATTTCAGACAGAGCTCGTTGAGGAGATTTCCAATGTGTACCTGGTTAGGAGTCTACACAGTTTCACTTTCAGTCATCATGTATATGACCTGTTCCAGATGCACAATTTTGGTATGCACGTGTTAGATATGTTGGATGATAGCATATCTCGAGCGGTTTTAGGGAGCAAGTGTTGTCAGCGGTTTGACTTGCTTTCTTATGAGTTCTTCTCTCCTGTGACAGATGGTGTTGAGATTGACAGGGTACAGCATGATGATCTAGTTGATCAGATTTGGGAGTTACAAGAGACAGTTGATGACAGTAGGGACATTTCACAGCACTATCCTTGGGATCCTGGTGGAGTGGTTGATCCTTTGTTGTTGAGATTGCTTGCGGACAAGCAATTTCAGGGAGGGCGGACTGTAATGTCCCCTGTTTCAGCATGATCTTGTTTTGCGATGGTTAGCCTTTTATTGGACCCTTGTGGGCTAGCCAGTATGGATAGAGGGTCAGTGGTGCATTTTGGAGAGTTTGTTTGTTCGTGTTTTCAGTGGACAGTGTTTAGATCACAGTGAGCGTTGGCATTCCAGGAGTTCATCGCTTCTGACGGCACGAGATTATCCTGAGATTTGAGCATTTTACGGGGATTTAAGTGATTAAGTTAATTTATTAACTTAAAACGCCTTTTAATAAAGTCACATTGACTTTATTTATATTTTTTATATCACTTAAATCTAAAAAGGAGGATTATAATATTTTAATGATTAAAATATTATAAAAGTGCGCCCAACTATTGAAAAGGAATATATTGAAATATTATAATATTTTGAAAACCTAAAAAGGGCGTAGCATTATGGAAATGCGTGCTTTTGCTTTAAGAGGCATTTTTGGCAATAGAAACTCACCTTTTGATTATTTCGAATTGCCTTGAGCATCTTTCTTTGAGCATTCTCCTGTGACCAGGGTTTGATCAATTTGTCCATTGGAGAACGGAAAACTCTTCAGTGTTGAGTACTCTTGAGGCTGTGAAAGATCAGCTGAATCAGTACAGTTGAGAGCTTCACACAGAAGTTCTACAGTTGCAGACAGAGGGATTTTATATGCAGTTGTTTGTCTTTTGCACATTCTAGAGGGTTTCTACTGGTGGCGCCCTTTCCACAGCTTCAGAGACTTTCTTTCAGAGATTCTAATGCTTCCTTTCATGGCCGTACGGATTGCATTGGGTTTTGTGCCTTGAGAAAGGCGTGTGAAGTAATTAATTAAAACGCCTTCCTTTTGAGAGGGCTTTGGCATCTAACATTGGCGGCTAGTGATTTCAGAGGGTTGTGACCAATTTCTGAGCTGGAGAAACCTTGTCTGGAGCTTGGGCGTGCTTTTATGCTGATTTTCACCATTTCCGGCTGTAGACCTGGCCAGTTTCTTATTTAAATAATCTGGAGCCTGATTGGTATGTTTATCATTCTTAATCTATCTGTTGGTGTTTAATATTATATTCTGTACTTTCATTCTGAAGAAATAAGATCAAAATTATCTTTTATGAGCAAAAATATGCTGCGCCCCTTCTCTTCTGTCTAATAAGATTTCTTTAAAAAACTAAAAAAACAATTAAAGACTTAAGAATTTGGGGGTTTTGAGCTGAGAGCCAGCGGTCATCACACCTACTGCCCATGCTTCCTTAAAATCTGCATCTTCTTCATACATCTTCCCCATGTGATCAAACCCAACAACACTAACTCTTAACTCATTCAACAATAAACACCTTCTACTTAATGCATCTGCAACTCTATTTGATTTTCCACTTCTATGTTTCAAAACAAAAGAGAAATTTTGAAGAAACTCAACCCATTTCATATGTCGTTGGCTCAACTTACCCTGACTATTAATGAATTGCAATGCACGGTGATCGGTGTACAACACGAACTCCTTTGGTAACAAGTAATGCCTCCACTTCTTGAGTGCTTGCACAATTGCGTAGAACTCTTGATCATACACGGAGTATTTCCTTTTTGCCTCATTGAGCTTCTCACTGAAGTAAGCTATGGGTCTTCCTTCTTGACTTAGAACTCCCCCTATCGCTGTCCCACTTGCATCACAATCAACTTGAAACACTTTTTCAAAATCAGGAAGTGCCAATACAGGCTGCTCTGTCACCTTCTCTTTCAAGATGTTGAAACCTTTTTCAGCTGCTGCTGTCCAAACAAATACTCTTTTATCTCCCCTCATTGTCTCGGTGATTGGTGCACATATCCTGCTGAAATTTCTAATAAACTTCCTATAGAAGCTTGCCAAACCGTGAAAACTCCTTGCTTCAAACTTACTCTTTGGGGAAGGCCAATCTACTATGGCCTTCACTTTTTCCGGGTCCATTTTTAGACCATTGCTAGAAATAACAAAGCCTAAATAAACCAACTCTTCTTTCATAAAACTACACTTCTTCAAGTTCACCATCAATTTTTCTTCTTTCAGCCTTTGTAGGACAGCTCTAACATGTTGCAAATGTTCTTCTTTAGTCTTACTAAATATCAAGATATCATCAAGATATACTATCACAAACTTACCAAGATATAGCTTCAAAACTTCATTCATCAACCTCATGAAGGTGCTTGGAGCATTGGTCAATCCAAATGGCATCACCAACCATTCGTACAATCCATCTTTGGTCTTGAATGTGGTCTTCCATTCATCTCCTTCTCTTATCCTTATTTGATAATATCCACTTTTCAAATCGATCTTAGTGAAGTATCTAGCTCCAGCCAAGCAATCCATAAGATCATCCATTCGCGGCAATGGAAACCGGTATTTGATGGTTATCTTATTTATTGCTCTTGAGTCGGTACACATTCGCCAATCTCCATCTTTCTTTGGTGCCAACACCGCTGGAACCGCACATGGACTCAAACTTTCTCTAATCAACCCCTTGCCAAGCAACTCTTGCACTTGTTTGTTTATCTCCTCATTCTCCTTTGGTGACATTCTATAAGGTGCCTTGTTTGGCAAACTCGCACCAGGAATCAAATCCATACAATGACTGATGCTTCTCATTGGTGGTAACCCATCAGGCAACTCCTTCATCAAGATTTCAGCATATTCTCCCAATATTTCTTGGATTTCCTTTGGTTTTTCATCTTCCTCTTTCGCTGTCCCAACTGTAACTGATTTAGGGATGATAGCAAAACAAACTTTCTCCTTCTTGAAGTCTCTCAAGAATTGCTTTCCGGAGACCAAACATACTTTTGATTTATCTTCACTCTCTTCATTTTTCTTCATTGGATTTAAGAGATACTCGCATCCACCTTTCTTGATTGTGTATGTGTTCAACTGGCCATTATGAACAGCTTGTCTATCAAATTGCCACGGTCTTCCCAAAAGAATATGACATGCATCCATTGGCATTATGTCACACATGACTTCATCTTTATAATTCCCAATCTGAAAACTCACCAAACACTGTTCATTTACCAACAACTGATGCTCCTTCTGCAACCACGAGACTCTATATGGGCTGGGATGTTTAGTTCTTTTCAATTTCAGCTTACTCACCATTTCTTCAGACACAATATTATCAGTACTACCACTGTCTACAATGACTTTGCAGCATTTACCACTCACCTTGCATCTCGTTCGAAACAAATTTCGCCTTTGGATTGGTTCTAGCTTCTCCTTTTCGGGATTCAACAAAACTCTTCACAACATCAGTGATTCCCCATCCTCAGGGTCTTCTCCATACCTTGGTGGATCCTCCATTTCATTTTCAGCTTCTACTACATGCACTCTTGCCTCCTTTCCTTTTCCTCCATCATATTGGATTTGTGGACATTCAAATGCTCGATGTCCCATTTCACCACATTGGTAACAAGTACCACCGAAACTCCTTCCTGTACCTCTTCCAAATGATCCCCTTCCACGGGAATAGACTTCTCTTCCTCTAGGGAAATCTCCTCTTCCCCTTCCTTCTTGCATACTCGCACTTGAAGTGCCCGTTTCCTCTTGTTTGCTTGTGGAACCTCTACCACTACTTGACTGTCCTCTTCCGTGTGAAAATCTGCCTCTACCCCGAGAGTTACTTTGTTGCTTCCTATTGAGCTTCTCTTCCGCCTTCAAAGCAAACTGATATGCTTCTTCCACACTATGCACATTAACCATGCTTATCTCATCTTGGATGGACATGCGCAATCCATTCAAATATCGGGAAACTTGCTCAGCATCCTCTTCAACATGACCAGCTCTTATGCTTAGCCGATAAAATTCCTCAGTGTATTCCTCCACACTGCCCTCCTTTTGCTTCAAATTTTGCAACTTTCTGAACAGATTGATTTCGTAGTTTTGCGGCAAGAATTTGGATTTAAGCTTTGTTACCATCCGATCCCATGATCGAATTTTGTCTTTCCCTCTTCGTTGTCTATCCGTTTGCACATGATCCCACCATAAAGATGCGTGGCCCTTCAACTTGGTGCGGGCAAACTTAACTTTCTGCTCCTCTTCAATGTTCTCAAACTCAAAATATTTATCCATTTCGCTGATCCAATCCAGCAATTCTTCAGTGTTCAATCCCCCTTTGTAAGTTGGAAGATCAATCCGGGGCTTAGAACTCACCTTGGTGATGGCTCTGATGAATCTTTCCTCTCCGTGATCCAATCTAGGCTGCTGTACCTCTTCACCTCCCTCAATGACTTGTTCTTCTTCACTGTCACTAATGTCCTCCACACGGACTCCTCTTCTTTGAGCCATTTCCATGGCGTCCATTCGTGCAATAAGACCTCTAATTGCCTCTGCAAGCTCAGTCTCCACACCTCTGGTTCTTCTTCCTCTTCGACCCCATCCTCTTTGGGCCATGATGCCTGTAGGTCTCCTCCTTAGCTCAATGAATGTGGCTCTGATACCACTTGGTGCAGATCAAGGCCCCTGAGTCTTATCAGACAGAGAGGCAATGCAGCAGAAAGAAAGAAACAGAAATACTTCAAAAATTCAAACAAACTTTTTATTGAAGAAAAGACCATTACATTCAACTGTAATTTCAAAATGTTAAGACACACTCTAGAATCCCTACACCTCCTACTCTCTGTCACCAAGATCACACACTACCTCTCCCAATACGTAGCTTCCTCTGCCCTCAGGGTTTACTGTCCCAAAACAAACTTTATTTCCCCCCCTAAAAAAAATAAAGACCCCTGTTCCTTTCTACCTATCTGGTCATGCACCCACGCAGCCTCCTAAAAGACATATCTGCAGACATTAATTTTCTGTCCTCCCTTACTGGGGTGCGTAGCCTTATTTAGCTTCCATTAGCTGCCACCATTCATTGCCACAGTGCCGTTACAAATCAGGAACAGTCTAAAATAAGGAAAAGTAACTTCCTCCTGCAAAGGAAAACACCAAACAGAAACCGAAATCCAAAATTAGACCAAATTTAAAATTTGGATGATGTGGATAACACGTATGCCCGGATGCTCCGGCATCAGTTGTTTAATAAAAGTAATTGGAAACAATAGTCTTCCAATCGAGGGGTCCTAATGGAGTAGTCAGCATCGAACCACTTAAGACTAGCTGATGGAATGAATTGCAGATATATTTGAATTCCAAGGAAAATCGGACTTACCAGCCTATAAAAAAATCATTGTATCTCTCAGTTGCAGCTATATCTGTAGACTTATTGGTAAGGGGTATTGCCCATTGTATGAGAAGAACCAAACCAATCCAACCTTTTTGCTTTTCCTGTACACAAAAGAAAGAATTAGAATTTTCTCAACCGAGTAATTCTTAGATAGAAAACACGCAATGGTCCTCTTTTATCGAGGTGCAAAAATATGGGCTTCGGGTGAAAAGCGGAAATTGAAATTGATATCCTATTAATGTCTACAGAAAACCAAAACAGATCAAGGATTGGAGTACACCCAATAAGAGAAATAAGAACATGCAAGAGCATAAAGGGAGTACTTCTTCAAGCGAAAAGAAGAGAAAATAACCTGATACTTTTCCCTGTACAGCTCCACAGCAGCTGCATGTGCTATCAATACATTGTGGGCAACAATATATGGCTCAACAGTGGAGTTTCCTGCAGTACAATTCCCAAAAGGGTAGGAGCAGCGTTGAGGAGCAAAACCACCAGTGTCATACCCTGCAGCTGAAAATACATTGGGTTCATTGAAAGTTGACCAGAATTTCACCCTATCACCAAATTCTCTGAAGCATATGTCTGCATAAACCGTAAAGTCTTTTCTGCAAGTAATTACTTTAGGATCAGTCCATTGATGTAAGAAATAAAATCATGCTAGTTTCCATGTTCACGAATGACAAAGTAATGGACAGAATAATAAAACCCAAAAGATTTACCCACTATTTTTTTGGTAGTATTTACCAATGTACAAATGAAGAATAAGAATAAGGGTTTGAGGAAGGCTTTACACAATCTGTGGACTGATGAAACCCTCATAAGCATCTTCCAAAGCTTGAGGCAGATCAAAGTGGTTGAGTATAACATGCGGTTGGATTCCTGGGAGAGACATGTAGTATATCGACACTATTATCTAGATCACTCGTAAAATATGGTGAAGAATTCTCTATCAATTAATAAATGGATAGTCATACCATGAGCAACAAGCTCATTGATGAGGTTATTGTAATATTGGAGGCCTTTAGGATTGCTGGGTCCATTGCCATCTGCATTAAAAGCCCAAATAAATGCATATCAAACAAATGGTGCAGTTTTTCGGATTTCCCTCCCTAACAATGCCTAACAAACAATTATACAGAACGAAAGTGACAAAACATGTAATATGTACCAGGAATGAGCCTTGGCCATGAGATAGATAATTTATAGCCATCTACTTCCATTTTGGACATTAGCTCAACATCTTCCTGCATACCATATCGTGATTTGCAAATCGACCAACTGAAGAGGACTACCCAGAGCTCTATGTCTGAATTTTAAATTCAAAAAAAAATTGAAATTCATGTTTTTATAGTTAAGTGAAAGTAAAGGTAACCTTATAACGATGGTATTGATCCACAGCAACATCTCCAGTGCTTCCGTCGAAGGTCTTCCCTGCAATTCCAAAAAGAAAATAAATTGAAGAGATTGGTTTAGTTCTGAAAGCTAAAAAATAAAAGCCTCTTATATGAACCTTTAATATGAACAAAGGTGTCCCAGATGCTAGGCTTTCGACCATCTTCTGCTGCTGCACCTTCATACTGCAAAGAACAGATAATTAATCTAGAATTTTCCAAGTGTGGGAGAGAGAGAATTAATAAGCAAAATGCAAATAAATGGAGGGGGGGAGTGACCTGATAAGCAGAAGAACCAACACCGAAAATGAAACCGGGTGGAAAATCGTTTGGAGAAAGTTCTTGTGTTGAAGATACCCACATTTGCAACGTTATTATTATAATTATCATCATCACCATTACCATGGCCATTGTGTCATAAATGCAGGAAGAGACACCTTTTACAGATACTCGTTGCAGGGTTCATGTCTTTATGGTTTCAAATCTAGCACTACACTTGTAAATGGTTGTGCTGATAGATAGTTACGTTTTAAAAGTTGACGCATCGGATAATATCCTCTCCTCAATTTTTATCCTCTGCAAGGCTTCCGTTGGATTCTAGCCCTTTTTAAATTTCTCCTTTTTGAGCTTTGTAAGGCCTATGTAAAATTGTTTCCAACCCCACCCTTCTCTCACCATAGCGTAGCCTTACGTGTCTTTTCAGAAACATCATCTTGAAAGCAAAGCAAATTAAAAGATTCATAATGGAAAAAAATGAGGTTGATTGACTTTTATCAGGTTTGTGTATTTGGTTAAAGTATGTCATGGAAATATTCTCACCTTTCTCTCTCCCATGTCCCACACATTTGGTTGGTCATGGTTGCGATCCCATCAAGTGGGTGTTTTGGAATCTTGGTTGAAAATTACTTTTGACATTATTAATGTGTATGTTTTTAGGGTTCAAATAAATTCATTGTCAATAATTCACCTTCGGAAAATTCACCATCTCGTCGAAAATTTACTACTAGCAATTCACCGTCGCGATGAATTGTTGATGGTGAATTTTCCTAGAGCCATGCTTCGAATGATGTTCAAAGATATCTTTCCTAAAAATAGATCATTGATTCAATGCTTGTCACCATTTTTGTGCAAAGAATTTAATATAGTTGAGATGACATATGATAAAGATGATTCTTCTTGCATGCATTGAATAACTAGTAAAAGGAAATATTATCATTACATGTGAAATAAATTGGGCCTTGATATTCTTATCATTTCTTAGCCACCAAATCCATCATTTCCATAACCAATTCATATTTGAATGACTATTGGTTGACTACACTTATGTATTCAATATGGAATATTGATTTTGCACAATGAGGTATTATGTCTTTACCCTAATAAAAAGGTTGATATTGATAAAGAAATTGATCATATGTAGTGTTATGTTTTACAATATGCATCCTCCTCATGTATACTTCAAAAAGAAAAGAAAATTCATTATCAACCACATGTTTTATTTTCACATTACCCCAATATATTTTATATTAGCCTAATAACTTCTTATCTTTATATTTGTACTATTATAGATCATGTTTCATTCAATTTCTCATGATTAGGGATAAATTTGTTTTATATAGAGTGGTGTATGGACCTCAAAATACCTATTAAATATAGTTAGTACCCTTGTCAAGTTAGAAGATAATTTAATTCTTATGGAATCCAAAGTTATTATAAAATCTCATAGCATGAGAGTTATGTTTAAAAAATAGTATGGTTTCAATATATTTGTCAAGGTGGTTTTTAGACCTTGCCTAATCATAAAATTTGACCTAACCATTCATTCACATTTAATAAAGTAAACATGTCATGCTTATGACCTACTTTATATGTGGGCATCCTTATAATTTTTTATCCACCAAGGGCTTCACATATACTAATGTTTGTATATTACATCCAATTATTGTCTATGTATAATATCCATATCATGTTCATATATCATTCTACGAGAATTTTTGAATGATACTTCTAAAAGAATTAGTATTTGTTATAAAAAATTCATGCCACCAATAAATCACATAGAAGTTAATAGCTCACATCCACAATGTGAAATGTTTTATATCAAGTAGATTCGTAGACCCCATATCCCTTCATAAATCATGTTTCGTGCTTCAATTCTTATGATGAATCTCAAAACTATGATAGGCTATTTTTGAGTCACTATAACCAAGTTCATTCATAAGCATGCCCCAAGATTAAAAAGGTGAATAAATCATGATTACTTCATGTGTTCTCTATACATTGTGTATGCCGCGTGTCTAGAATTCTTTGAAGCTACTCAATGCTATGAAGATTAATATGTGTTGTGGATGTTAAGGGAATCTATTTTAGATCCGTGTCGACCTTAATTCAAAGTTTTGCATGTTTTCTTTGAGCACGAAGAGTTTGTTTCCATGTATGAAGCCGACAAAGTATTTTTAATTGAAATGGGGCTAGATCTAATTAGGCCGACCTAATTGATGTATGCGGAAGTAATAAGGTATATATGTGAAACAATTTAGTTTCACAAAGGATCTAAGACATATGTGATGCGAAATATATGATGTGTATGTAAGATATGATTTCTGATATGCTTGTGAATTCATATGTGTGAGGTCAGAATAAGTGCAGAATTGAAGTATATATTGTGCAACTACAGAACAAAGCAATGTTTTATTTTTAGAACTTCATTGGAACTAAATTCAACACAAGGAAGGTGCATTTTGTGTCAATTCACCCTTGGCTATGTAGCCATTTTGTTTTGTATCTATTTTTCAGGTTGCGAGCCTTTCAAGGATAGTGTAATGAAATAACTTGCATAATAGAAGAATATGATATGAAATATGCTACAAATACTTGATAATAATTGAGAATGACAAGCCACTTCGAGGGGGAAAACCTCCAAATATCTCCAATGAGAACACAATTCACAATATGATGATGAAATAAGACTCACAACTTCTTATATATACCTATTTATACCTAGGATACTACCCAGGCCGACTTAGATAACCCTATATACACCCTAGGCTAACCTAAACAACTAAATAACAATACAATAATGATAATATGACTTAATTACGAGTTAAGATAGCCACAAGCCGACTATTCATAACCCGGTGTACTCTAATATTAAGGGTGTAGCATGCCCCCCCTTTTCAGATAAGCATTGTCCTTAATGCTAGGAAATTTTGGATGTTTTTTAATGAACTCCTTATCCTTCCATGTGGCATATTCAATTGGTAAATTCTTCCATTGGATGAGATACTAAGTGAGTGTTCTGGTCCTTAGCTTCTTTATGCATCTCTGGAGAATACATTCTAGCTCCAATATGATTCTTCCTTCTTCATCAAGCTTGGGTAATATTATCTAAGTAGGGATATTATTCCCAATAACCTTCTTCAAACAAGAAACATGAAAAACTGGATGTATCTTTGTTGTTGATGGCAATTCAAGCTTGTAGGCAACACTACCTATCTTTTGCATGATTTGATATGGGCCATAATATTTTGGAGAAATCTTGTTATTCTTTGCCTTTTTCTTTAGTGACAATTTCTTGTAAGGCTTTAATCTCAAGAAAACCCAATCCAAAACCTCAAAACTTCTTTCACTATAGTGTTGGTCTGCCTACTGCTTCATTCAGTTTTGTGCCATAGATATATTCTCTTTAAGTCATGAAAGTACTTGTTGTTGATGAATCATGTGGTCCTCCACCGCGTGAACTCTTGGTGACACTTTCAATGATGATGTGATGGAAGGAGGATGCTATCCATACAATGCCATAAATGGAGACATTTTTGATGAACTATGGAAGGAAGTGTTATACCACCATTCTGGTAGTGGTAGCCAATCTACCCATTGAGGCTTTCTATCTAAAGTGAAACAACATAGATATCCTTCCAAACACTTATTAGCCACCTCTATTTTCCCATCAAATTGTGGATGGTAAGAAGAAATATGAGCCAATTGAGTACCCAAACACTTGAATAAATCTGTCCAAAAGTTACTAGTAAAGATAGGATCACGGTCGCTAACAATAACCTTAGGTATACCATGTAGTTTTTGAATATTCTCCAAAAATGCTTTTTCCACTGCACTTGCTATAAAAGGATGTGATAATGCAATAAAATGTGCATATTTAGTGAGGTGATCCACCACTACCATGATTACATTCTTACCATTAGATCTTGGAAGCCTTGTGATGAAGTTCATGGAGACCTCTTCCCAACGCTGGCTAGGAATAACTAAGGGTTGCAAGAGACCATGTGTCTTAATTTTCTCCCCTTTATTTTGTTGACAAACCAAACATTTTGCCACAAATTTTTGAACATCCCCTTTTAGCCCTTCCTAAAAGAAGTCTTTCTTGACTTGATGATATGTCTTCAAAAATCCTAAATGACCACCCACTGGAGACTCATGTAGTTCTGTGAGAATCTTTTTCTTGAGAGAGGAATTCTTGCAAAGATGCAATCACTCTTTATACCACAAAGTATCTCCTTTCCAACAAAATTTACCTAAACTAATAGGGTCACTCTGTAATTGTTGAATGAGATTACTAGTAGCCACATCATTTTTCCACTCTTCTTTGGCTTCTTCTACCCAATCTTCTTGTAATATTGAAAGGGCACACAATAAGGCTTCATCATTCTCATCCTTCCTCGATAGTGCATCTACCACAACATTTTCCTTCCCTTTCTTATATACAATCTCAAAATCATACCCCAACATCTTAGTAACCCATTTTTGTTGTTCTTTTGAAGACAATATTTGTTCCAAAAAATATTTTAGGCTATCATGATCTATCTTAACCTTGAACTTGTCTACCCATTAGATAAGGCCTCCATTGTTTTATTGCATGGAGAATAGCTAGCATTTCCTTCTCATACATAGGTTTGAGTTGATTCTTCCCCTTTAATTGATGGCTCTCAAAAGCAATGGGTCAGCCCTCCTGCATGAGAACTACACCTATACCATTTCCAAAATCATCACATTCCACAGTAAAGTCCTTTGTGAAATCAAGAGTGGCAAGTACTGGAGTTGTGCACATAGCCTCCTTTAACATTTCAAATGTTGAATTTGTAGATTCATTCTAATGAAAAGAATACTTCTTCAATAAAGTTGTGAGGGGTGATGCTATACGACCATAATTCTTCACAAATTTGTGATAGTATCCAGTCAATCCCAAGAAACCCATCAATTTCTTAATGGTTTTGGGAATAGGCCATTCCATGATTTCCTTAATTTTGTTAGGATCCACCTTTATTCCTTCATGTGAAACTATGTGTCCCAAGTACTCCACCTCATTAAGACCAAAAGCAAACTTAGATGGCTTACCATAGAGTTGATGCTCTTTGAGAACTTGTAATACTTGATCCACATGTTGCAAGTGTTCTTCCCATGTCTTGCTATAAATCAATATATCATCAAAAAACACTAATACAAACTTCCTCAAGAAATTTTTAAAGATGGAATTCATCAAACTTTAAAAAGTAGATGGAGAATTAGTAAGACCAAATGGCATCACAAAAAACTCATAATGACCCTCATGAGTCCTAAATTTTGTTGTGTATGAATAAATGTGATCAATAAAAATCTGCAACACACCAATGAAACATTAAATTGAATGAATCTAAATTAGAAGAACAAAACCAATGTAACCCAACAGATTCTTCAAAAGCGTTCCATTGTCCTCTATCTCCAAGGATAATTCTTTTGATGTCTTTTTGCTCTCAAATTGCATAGGAAATAAGCTCAGCAGAATAGACAACCTAGAGAATGAGATTAAATGCAAGATGCAAGAATACTGGATTCCTACACTAAATGATTACTTGATAAAATAAATGGTATGATTCTAGAATGCTTATGCTAAGATTAATCTAACATGATTGCTATGATGATTCTATACTAAAATGCTATGATAATGAAATTAGAATGCTAAATGCTCAAAAGATTGCTAGAATGCTTGTTCACAGTTTATGCAAATTTCTCTCACAAATTGCAAGATAATCTAGACTAGCTTTGATAGTGCACATGAGGCCCTATTTATAGATTTTTTTCGAGGCTTGAGCTCAGTTGGCATGGATCAATGGTCAAGATTTGATCTAGCAAGATGAATGGTGAGAGATTGAAAAGCTGGAGAAAAAGGATGAAAGCTGGAAAGAAAGATGAAAAAAATCTTTTAAAAAGATGGGAAATCTTCTAAAAAGATTGGAGATGCTTTCTTCTCAAAAATCCATTTTCATTCAAAATAAATAAAAATGCTAATTCAGTTTTGATTTTTGATTTAATTGAGAGTTGAGGATAAATTTTCAAATTAAATATTAAAAATATTTAATTATGTGTGACATGTAGATTTTTGATATTTCCAATTAAATATTAAAAATATTTAATTAAATGTGACATGAAGATTTTATGAAGATTTGATGATGTGGAAAAAGAATTAATTTGAATTAAAATTCAAATAAAGGGAAAGATGATAATTAAATTAAATAAGTTATTTGAACCTATTTAATTAATTAAGATGAAATGATTTTAATAGAAGAATTTAGAAAATGAACAATATAAATAAATTATTTAAATTTATTTATATGTAGGATGAATTAAAGATTAATTAAATAACTTGTATTTAATTAAATGTTAGATCATGTTTAATGTGACCAATTTTAGGTGTATACATTTTGCCCCTCTTTGAAGTGATGTGCTTGACGCATTGCTTCAAAGAAAATTGATCTTCCCTAGATGATTTTTTAAAAACTGACACCTGCATGCCCCCTCGGGCGATGAATCGGATAAAATTTTGAATTTTTCAGATTTTTTATTTTTTTTGGAAATTTTTGATGATTTTTAAATTGTTTTTAATTGATTTGTTGTTTGATTCATCAACCGATAAAGATGATGTGATGGAGACTGCCATTGAAAGATTGATATGAAGATGAAGAACTTTAGTTTTGCCCCATGGATTGCATGATTTTGCTCCCCGACGGATGATGTTTCGATTGATTTAGCCTGTGATGGTGAAGTTTTGATGTTCAACTAATGATAGTTGATAGGTTTGATAGGATAACTGATAAATTTGTCCTCATGATGTATGAGAAAAAAAATAGTAAGATTTGATAAATTTGTCCTCACGATGTATGAGAAAAAAAATAGTAATGATTTGATAAATTTGTCCTCATGATTGATGAGAAAAAAATAGTAAGATTGATTGATTTGATTGATTGCTTTGATCACAAACACTGATTTGATATGTTTCAATGGATAGGAGAGATTAGATGTTCTTCAGATGCGGGAGCAATTCCTGAAGACCTGGAGCTTGATTCCACTTCTTGTTCAAGCAAACAAAGATGCCATTGATGCATGTGGGTTGACTTCATTGGTGGAGATTCCAAAGATACGTCTCAATACAGGTTTGTTGACTGCACTCACTGAGAGGTGGCACAGTGATACAAGAGAGCTGACTAGACTAGCACCTTTGGGAGGCAGCTAGAGATTATTAATGTTCAGTGCCCTGATGATGATGTTCCCCATTTTTGATGATGTACCTCATTTTGATGATGTTGTATACACCGTTATGATATTGATACATTTTCCCCATTATGATGTTATATCTCTTCATATGTTTGGATATCATTGTACACTTGACATTTATTTTTGAGATTATATATGAGATGCAACAACCATTACTGATCTATGTGGTGCTCTATATGTGTTCTATGATGGATGTTTATGCATGTTTTTGATTCTTATTCTATATGCTATGTGATGTTTATGATTATGCTAATGATGTTATGTTGATGTAATGATGAATGATTTACTTATATGTTTTATGGATGATTTTGGATGCATGGATGCAAATGAAAATGTAATGCACTTTGTTTTTGTGTTTTTCTGATGCAGATGTATGATCTAATGTATGGATGGAAATGTATGATAATGCTAATGAAAATGTAATGCCCTTTGATTTTGTATTTTTCTGATGTAGATATATGAATGAAAATGTTTGCTATGGTAATGTTGATGTTTCATGCAACTATATGAATGCTCTTTGTTTTTGGTAATGTCGAATGTACTCAATCTTTTTATTAAAGAGATATAAATCATTTTTGATATGTGCTAGCCTTGGAAAAATCTAGATGCAAAACTAACATGGATGCAGCCTATACTAACCATGCAAAACTATGATGTAATGTTGTCATTATGTGAGCTAATTTAGTGTGCTTGTTTATCATCATTGAGCTTTAAAATGTTGGAAGTTAATACAAGCATCAAAGGGGATATTTGCACCGATGATGACCTGAGTACAACTTTCATGATTTTGATATAGCAAGGTAATACAAGCATTGAGGTATAATTGAACCAAGATGACCTGAGTATTGCTTGCATAAACAGACAAGAGTTAACCCTTTTCCTATGCAAATTCTGAAATGTCATCAATGATACGTTGTAGAACATTTATATCTAGAAAATAAACATTTTTGTGGGGAACAAAAAGCATGGCAAAAGAATTTAGACCTAATTAATAGTAAAAAATTTAAAATTTCAATGTATGATCTAATTTGTTTTTGTTGTTACCAAGATGCTTGTTTCCCAGGTTTTCATCAAGGCAAAGATCTCTTTTTTTTTGTGTCAAAAAGATGCCTATTTGCCAGGTTTTCACCTTGATGACAATTTTTTCTAGACTTTTTCTGTTGTTTTTGGATTTTTTCAGGACTTTTCTACTATTTTTTTTGGATTGTTTCAGGATTTTTTATGTTGTTTTTGAATTTTTTCAGGACTTTTTCTGTTGTTTTTGTATTTTTTCAGGACTTTTTCTATTGTTTTTGGATTTTTTCAGAACTTTTCCTGTGCACTCCGAAGCTAGATATAGAATTGATAAACGTTAGATCCATAGACCGCCTTGACGATGCCGCTCTCCTGTGTGGATGACTGTGTTCGATGAAAGGACCCAATCAAATGAGGAGTACGAGTGGAAAGTACGAAGGATGATAGATGTAGTGAATGGAGGCTAGGATAGGATCCCTAATGTGCACACTACGTGGGCCATCAGGATTTAGTCAAAAAGGAGCTTGGGAAACCAATGAGAGTAGTGGTGCAGGAGCACCTAGGAAAGGACTAGTTTTGTTGAAGTTTTGTATGAAGTTCTTATTTTTGTTTTGTTTTCATAAGGTCATGTAGACCATTTAGTGTTGAGCTTAGTGGTGTTTTTGGTCTTTGGAAAAGGGGTTGTTAAGAGTTCAATGAGTTTAGAGGCTCATTTTGCTATATGGTGAAAAGTTGTCAAAGGTTGCAAAACACAATGGGTTTTATAATGTTTGATCTAGGTCATCTAAAAGGCTCGACCCATGAAGCTCAACTGATTTGGAAGCCTATTTAAGGCATGACTCGACCCTGAGGCAGGGTTGGAAGGATTATTGTTGAGTGACATTTTTGTAAATTGAAGGAAATAGCGTTCAAAAGACAATTTTTCCTGTTCTTTGCGTTCATCTTGAGCTTAAATGGAATAAATCTACTGTTATTTTGTTGGTAGTATGTAGTGTTAACTTTTTCAAGCTTGGTGTGCCTTACATTTACCTGTGTAAATATTTTTCCATCTTTTATCTGTACATAGTTAGATTACTGTCTTTTTCAGGCCTGTAACAGGCAGTTTTGGAAGAATGGAGTCCTAGAGCATCTTCCCACCATACAAATTGTACGGCCTTTTGGGATTTGTGTCTAGGCTCCCTCATTGTAAATATGGTAGTTTGTAGGTTTTTTTTGAGTGCAGGAGCTGCCAGCATGATGATGCCCTAGGCGAGCTAGTGCAAGTCCGGTTGGGGTAGACTTGAAGTAAAAGATCTATAACTTGCAAGGGAAACGAGATCTTGGAGAGATTATTTTTGGAGAATTTAGGGGGAGGTCTTGACTAAGCATGGTGATCAAGAAGAGGGTTTATCAATTCATCTAGTAGGAGAACTTTTTGACAGTCTAAAAATAGCTTTGAGCAGTTTAAAACCCTAGGGTTCTTGACCATTTTTGTATATGGAAGTGTACGGCCTATACAGGGCTAAAATCCTAAAAATATTTGAGGTGTAGGCATGAGAAACACTAATTCTTAACAAAATAATCTAAGTCTTTGGTGGGTTTAGAAGGAAAAGGAATTGGATCTCTGTTCAGAGGCCTAATTGGGCTTAGGGCTTGTAGCCCTTTTCAAACCCTAGAAAAGGAATAGTGTGAAGCGATGGAAAGTTGGAAACCTGTGGTTGTTTAAGAACCCTAGTTTGATCATGTTGAAGCCTTACAACACCTCTCACCCCTTGCAAGATTCTAATAGAAGGTTGAGAATATTTGGTCTTTAAGGAAGAGTAAGGGCCAAATGGAGAGAATGTGGCGAAGCACCAAGGTTAGCTTGGTAGAAGGATAGCATGTTGATGGGAGAGGAGTTGGTCAGACAAACCAGGGGCACCTAGTCATGAGTAGGGGCCTATAGGTTAGATTGGTGAAGTCAAGCACCAAGGAGGTCTTATAAGGAAAGACCTAGAGTAGGAACCAGTGATTGGTTCCTCCAACCCCACTCCCTATCATATAGTAGGTGATCAAAGACGCATTGAAAGACATCACCAATGGAGGTGTAATGATATGATGGGTATGTGAACATGGATGGGTGAAAAGAACTATATGGTATGAGTGATAATGAGGTGCATGGAGACCTTAGATCAACAAATTCTTTCTTTGATTTTCTTTCTTGATAGATGCCCCCAGTGATTTTTGAGGGAGAGGCATGTTTGGAGATCGACTTTTGCTTGCTTTTATTTTTGATTTGTCTAATAGCTTTTGATTTTGGCTAGTGGACTTGTATGGATCTTTCTTGGTTTTTGATTTTTCTGGAAATAGCTTTTTATATTGGCTAAGGGACTTTTCTTGATCTTTCTTTCTTTGCAAGCTTTCTTTTGATTTTAGACCTCCCTTTGAAAAAGGCACTTTGACCTTTGATTCTTCAATTACCTCCTTTATATTTTTTTTGAATGATACTTGTTAATCCATGTCTATAACGTGGATGGATGTAGGTGAGATTGAAGGAGTAGTGATGTCATCAACAGAGTCTTTGAGACTATCCTTTTCGATAGGACTAACATCAAAGGAAGCTTGCACATCTTTAGCGACTTGGCAAGATGGATTTGTAGAGGCCATAATAGGAGATTCATACCCTAGTCCAGGGAAGGTGGAATGGAAGGATGATGGTTGGATATCCTTAGCAAGATCGTGATCAAAGAGTGGGTTATCATAGAAGTTTTGATCAAACAGTGGATTATTAGTGATATGAAAAGATTGAGTGGTAGCAGATATGGAATAGGTAGGTGTATCATCAAGATCCCAATTGGTTTTAATCTTAGCATGATCATCTTTTTATATTCCTTTTGTAGTTGTCTCGACATCATTATTAGAACTCTGACCCTTCTCAACAACAGTAGTAGTATCTTTTACTAGCAAATTGTCCAAATGGTATTCTC
>VDFB02300720.1:0-60053 GCA_007258455.2 Sequoia sempervirens
ATTACTTTGTGAATACATAGTTAGCTCTTTACCAAGTGTTGGGGATAGATTCTCAAGATAAAATTCCAATAGGCCTAATGATAATGGCCATGAGAATTCAAAACCCCAAAACTAATATTGAATATGACTTTGCTTCATACCTTAAGAAGGCGTTAGATGATGAATTTTCCCAAGTTATAGAGGATAGAGCAATGATTACATTCAGACACTATTCCCTACTATGTCATCTAATATTGTACCAAAATAGGGACCAATCGACTAAAATAATGGACTTGGCTAATGTAGATGAGCAAGGGAATCCCACACCTATCCAGAAATGGTGTTATATTTGGGATAGTCGGTGCAAGAATTCAAGCTTTGTTGTATTCTATGAAGACTTTGTACATAGAATCCTTCAAGTTCTTGGGTATGCAATAGCAAGATTTTCAACCAAAATGTTGCAACTAGTGAGACCTTTGGCTTTAAGACTAGAGCAGGGTCATACACACAATTTTGTAGATTAGTTCTTCCTCCCATAAGTTACAATAATAAGAGTTTATGGATGCCCTGTTGCTCTGGACAGATACTGCCAAAATTTTTGCCCCTCAAATTAGCATTTTTTTAATTTATGTGGCAAATGATATGGATGGAGAAAGATGTAATGCACAAGTAGAAGAAAGGAACTTTCCTACCAAACCAAACCTAGTGTGAAGATTGGACTGTAAGCTCTGAAACATTAGAGGAGTTACAATATTATTTGAAGACAAGATATGCATTGAAATCTGGAAAAGAAAGAGCCTTTGACCCTGAAAATCCTATGAACAACATAAGGCACAATCTTCTTACCAAAATGGCAGTGCCACACAAGTGGATTTTGAAGAAGATGTCATAAGGAACCACATTAATTATAATGATGTACTTAGTAGAAGGAAAAAAATGGGAATATATGAAGAAGGTTGAAGAAAGGATGAAGTGGAGCTCCAAGCATTTCCGAGGATACTTTGTTGAGGAAAATGACCCCATCAAAAGGATAGAATTGATAATTGGTAGATTTGAAGACTTGTACAGAAAGAAGGAAGCATATCTCGAAGAAAATCATAGTGGTGTAACTGAAGAGCATACCCTAGGTGAAACCTCTGAGCCTCCCATGGAGCAGTTACCTCCCAAAAGATAGAAGACAAGAAGCATTGAACAGTTAGTACCTTATGAGGATACTGAAGAGGTGGGTGATACTAAGGAAGTGGCTACAGTACTATAGTCATTGAAAGGTGATATTGAATTTGATCAACCCATCCTTGAGACCAATGCCCATAAACATGAGGAAAGGATGGGTGATGTAGAAAAAAAAGTACAGAGGTACATGAAGATGAAAGGGAAATTGCAGCCAAGAGATTCATAGAAGATGATGAATTCATTAAGACTCCTAAGTTTAAGGATTTTTGGATGAAGATGAAGATAAAATAATGTCAAGAGAGGATGGAATCAATTGAAGTAGGAATTGAAGAATCGGAGAAAAAATAAATGGTAGCATAGACTTTCTAGGAATTAAGAGTTGACAACATTGACATTATCCCCTAGAAGGCTAGAGAAATTGTCTTGAAGAGCAATATGCTCATTTTCCCTGGCTTGGAATTAAAGAAAATGTTTCTGCTTGATCAAGTGTGGGCTTAGGAAGATCCAATGCTAGTTGCAGAATTTGACTCCAATAAAGGTGTGAGTGGAACTGGGTATAACCCAAAGATTGAAACCTTGGCCATATGGATCAAACATAAAAATACACAAAAGCCAAAATTATTGGATGTAATTCAAGGGATGAAAGGTGCAGTGATGGTAAGGACAATACAAGATACCACCCCTTTGGTGGTAGCCATAATGACCATGCATTCGGCCATGTTCACTCGAGCAACTGTTAAGGGATTAGAAGACAGATTGAAGGAGTATGAAAAGGAACAAAGGTTCCTAAATGATGAAGTTAATAAACTGTTCATGGAGAATGTAAAATTGAAAGAACAATTAAGAGGAGCAGGACCCTCACAAAGCAAGGAGACGGTGTTATGCAGGCCTCCTATTGCTCCAATGGATATTGTGAAGAAAATTTATACAGAATAGGTAAAAACTCGAGAGAAGGAAGTGGACGATGTAAATAAGGCCAACAATCAAACCCAAGATGAAGTGTAAAGATGAATTTGTGAAGTTATGGAAAAGATTCTTGAGCATAGGATAAAATCAGTTATGGATAAACTGGAGAATGTGCATTATAGTTATAAAACACTTCAGTAGGCAATGGATCAAATAAAGACACATATGCTTGTATTAGATCCTTTTTCCAAAAGGTGGTGGCCTATTCACCTCACTTTGTCTAAGTTATGCAAATTTCTACAAAGAAGTCTTGATGCACCCATAGCATTAAATCCAACTGAACAAACTGTGAAGATGATTATTGATGAATTTCAGTATGTACAAGGGTTTGATAAAAATATTGTAGCACGAATGGATTCATCCCATACCTGCAAACAGTGGTATATACCTAAAATCATGAGAGATGGTGATCAGCTGGAGGACTTGGATAAGTGGAAGAAAAAATTCAATTAGGTTGTTCATAACTGTGTAACTCATATAAAAGAGGATGATGATACCAGTCTTCCCAGGCTAAATCAGATCATGGATGGGTTGATTGTTCTTGATGCAGGATACCTAAAGTTTGTCAATGATACAAAGGAATTACTAGATAGTCAATGGAAAACTCATCTTGCAAACATGCAAAAGATATAGTCCAATATAAGTGGCCATCATATTTTACAGTGTATTAGTGGGAGGAAAAGTATTTGGTTTCAGAAGAATATGACACTGAGGCAAGAGCATTTGGATGTTCATCATGGAGAGGAAGATTTTTCCATATCAGTGATCACAAGTCTTCTAAGCTGAATAATGGAACCATATGTCAAAATGTCTTAAGTCTTGTTATTTCCTTAATTATGCTAATTAAATAGTTGTTAGTAAAAGAAGTAGTTATGAAAGGTTGTTTCTTTTTGTAAAAGGCCTGTATCTTGTTGCTTCCTATATAAATAGGAAACCAAGGACTAGTTTTAAAACATCATCATCATATATCATTTCCATTTTGAAGACTTTTGTTATTAATATATATCAATTGAAGCAATATAATGGAGAACATCTTATTATCAGATATTTTCCATGACTGTGTTATCATTCTATATTTTTCATATGTTTTCCATACTTATTTCTTCTTATATTTGAATGAATATCAGTTATTGAGCCTCAATATTGTGCTTATGTGAATGAATATGCTGATACAGTAAAGCATTTATTGTGGATGTTGGTAGAGCTGTTAAATTTTTTGAAAATTTGAGCTTATTTTTCCTTGTTACATGTTCAACATAAAAATGGAAAGTATTTAAAAATAATAAAGTTAACAAAGTTGCTTATTTAAATAATTGTGAGTTATGTGCATTAATATTTTATTAACTTTTTTGTCTTCATGAACATATGTTGATACAAAATGAATGGAAGAAGCATCCAAGTAATCCTATTTTTTTCTGCCAACAATTCATACCAAATATTGAACAATTTAAGGATATTGCAATAGGTATTAATTAATGATATGATGATGATGATATATTCTTGTACTTGTAAATATTATTTTACTATTTTGTCTATTAAATAAAATAGAGTTTGAATAAAAAATGCTTCACCCTTTTTTGTAAGTGAGTATGTTAATTATAGTTTAAGGAAAAATATTATAGTGATTATATTTTTAGTTTACTAGTTTCAAATCTTCATTTTCTATGTATATAAAATTGTATGTTCTCTTTATGTCAAAAGACATAAAACAATAATATCATTAGAATCAGGGTTTTCAATTTCAGCACCATCATTGTCCACACTTTTCATATCTTGTTCACTTTTAAGTTCAATCATCAAAATTATATTTTTATTTCTTATCCCAGTTAATCTTGATTCCTTTCAACACAACATAGTAGGTTGCATGTTAAATTTCAAACATTTTCCATTCATTTTTTTGTATATATTGTTTTCCCAATGCATCATTATGTAACAACAATTTCACTTCTAAGATATACAGTAAAAATAAATGAAAGTACATGTTTTATTTATCAAGGGAAATGTATGGTGAATACCCTATGTCTTTCAAATAAGTGTGCAAGTGAAATAAGACATAACTAATTGAATCTAATTTTCTACTATACAATTTTTTTTTATGTGCTTTTTACTTTTTACATGTGGATTACCCTAAGAAAGAGACTACTTAGCTTTTCTTAAATGAATCCTTTACATTTCCTATCTACGAAAGGAATTTAATACTTGAAAATAGGTTCGTGAACTTCATACAAATTGAGATTGGTGTAAAAGGCCATCCCCACAAATGTTGTTTGGCCTAGAATTATAATGAAAAATAAAAAAGATTGCTAGGAGAATAAAACGGGTTTTCAATTGTCCAAGTACAACATAATATTACTGAAGCATTTCAAAGTTTAGGCCATAAGAATCATCCTTTTCTAAACATGGATTGCAAATAATTCTAAAAATTTAGAAGTCTTGGTCATTAACATTATTGTCTGCTACAATGTCATCCAGTGTATCATTGTCAATGTTCATATGTTCTTTCAAGTATTTAATATTATCATCATCCTCATCTTGACCTGCATCATCTTCATCATCATTGAAATTTGACTATAGACCATCTATATTGTTACCAGATGTATTTGGATCATCATTTTCTATACCATCCATATTTTTTTCTTCCATAACATCATCTAACTCTAGATTGTTGTCTTCTTGTGCCTGAACATAACCATCTTCAACATCATCATGGATGTCAATTTCTTTGATGTTATCTAATCCCTCTCTCTCATTTTGTTGGCCATCATTAATTTTTTGCTCAGTATCCACTAATGCATCATCAAATACATGCCTTAATCTTGGATCATAATGTATGAAAAATATCCATTTCGGGTCCAAAATATCTTTATAGAAAAATACCTGCACATGAATGACATACATATATTAGACATTATATAAATTGTATGAACATATATACATCAATTGAATAATGGAACATTATTTTATAGACTACCTTTTTTATACAATAATTTCTATAAAACACAATTTTGACAACATAGTTTATAAAACATCAGTCCACACTCATTTATTATTCTTTCATTTTTCTACCCTTAAGAACATCCTTAGGGAGACCTTGTTCTTCTCTCTTCTTTCACCCAAGAGTGCATTTTAAGAAGGGGTAATCAATCAAAAACTCATCCCCAATGGTAAGGTCCATAATAGCCTCAACCATTATCAATCTATCAACCTCTCTTTCCATATCTCCATCTTTATCATTTATAACCTCAACAAATTGACACTTCGGCCTTACATTAGGGTCCCTTCCCTTACTACTATTTATAAATCCTGCAATATTTTTTTGTGTGTATACACATCCATCTATATACATAAGATGACCTCTATTCATTTCTTTTCCACTTTCCAATTGGAGATGATGTGTATACATATTCAAATTTAGACCATATGCTGACATGCTAGGCTTATATTCTGCTAGCCTTCTCCATTCAGCATTGTAATATGATGGACCATAATATGGCATTAATCTCCTAGTGGTTTGTTCTAAATTGTTTCTATGTTTGGATTCCACATGTACATTTTGGACAATAAAGAGGCCTAGATTCGCTCCATGAATATTGGAGAGTCATATCATGTAGTTGCATCCCCAAAATTGAAACACCTCGTACACTCTAGGTAGTTGTTGATCACTAGGCCAAGTGCAATATAGTCGACGATCAAATGTATCTTTGTAAATTGATCTCAAACTCGGGGGAAATTCATCATCTCCATCACATTCATTCTCATAGGGTTTGTAGTCCACCTTCCCCTTGTCTTTAAGAAAATTATGCATCTTCACACCGGTTCTTGTTTTGTTACTTGTTTTCGTCAATTCCTCATCTTTTGAGCTAGTATATTGGCATATATTTTTGTTAGATGTATCATCTAATAAATGATCATTTCCCTCTAGGCTGAAAGTTGGTGATCCAGGAAAATTTAAACCAAGAACTTTATCCTGCAAGTATCCATTAAGAAAAAAATAGTTATTTAAATAATATAAAACAATGTTTAAACAAAGTATACATGTTATTTATATCAAATTGGAAAATTCCTCACCACAATTCCTATTGGATTTTAATCAATTGTAGGAGGCATACTACTGACTGGAAGCTCATCATATATGTAATTTCTTTGTACAATCTCTCATTTGAATTGTTTCTTTCAACGACATACAGAACATCCACAAACAACAATTTTCTCAAAGTATTCATCCCATGTACTATAGTCCTGACCTACCTCTTCTTCAGTGCAAACATTTTTTGTGTCTACAGTATCCATTGTCATATCCTCTTCCACCCACTATCATCTTTGTGATTTAACATTTTTTAGGTCTGTTTCCACGTACATATCTTGTTCTTTTTCTAGTTGAATGCTTAGGCTCTGTATTTTCTCCAATCTCTATCTAAAATTATCATCAACATGCATTAATTTATGTCAAGATTGGATAATACATTATAAATTTCAATAATACTATGAAAAAAGATAGACGTATCACAAAATGCCATCAAATCATTTTTTCCTAAGTTAAGTCAAAATTTGAGTACCTAATGTCCCACTTCATCTATTGTGTCCTCATTTGATATTACACGATCTGTTGCCATGGCCTCGTCTTGTCCCTATAATACACAACATAGTAAATAATGTTTAGTACACCAATTATATCATTTCAACGAATATGCTATCCAACAAAAAACCTAACTTTAGTCATATATTTGACATATTGATATCATGTTTTGGCTATCCAAATTTTCAAACTTTTCCCTTGATCATATAATCACATTTAATCACCATTACTGTGCATTTTCAACCAATAAGTTTGACCTCAAAGCCTCATCGACAAAAAAATGACTTTATCTCCTCTACGTTGTAGCATTTTTGAATTCATAAACACCTTCCTCCTTTGGTTGAGGTTGCTTTCTCTTCTTACCTCCATTGTATCTGTAGATTTCATTGTCTCATCTATTTCCACCCACTTTCCTCTCAACAATTTAGTATTTCTACGCCATCCACGTCCTCTCTCCATGGCCTCCTCTGTGAATAAAAATGCCACCACAGAAGCTTTCACCGCACTACTACCGAGAAGGAAAAAGCAACTTGTGGGACCATAGTAAAAACTACTCTACCACACCAAGTTGATGAAGGAGCTATGGGACAGCGCTAGTCACCACACTATCACATGCCAATGGTAGAAGACTTGCGATACTATGGGAGTCACCACAACATCACCAGGAACAGAAGGAAGACTCACATTCTACCACAAAAGCTTTCACTGCACTACCACTGAGAAGGATGAAGCACCTTGTGGGACCGCTATAAAAACCACTCTACTACACTAAGCTGATGAAGGAGCCACGAGAAAATGGTGGTCACAAAAACAAGGTAGGAGTTGGAATTATTTCCAACACTCTGGGTCCTATGATACACAACAATGAAAAAAGTCACTATATAGCAATGATAGGCGCTAAATTAGGTACACTTGATGCAATCTTATACGTCCCAAACAGATTACATTAACGCCAAAAGTCAGTGCTAAAGTTGGCGCTAACTAACACCGACTAAAGCGCGATTAATGAATCAAAATAAAAAATTTAAAACTTTCCCGCGTGAAGGAAGAAATCAAATGACAAAAAAGGGAAAAACGTCATGCAAAGGAAGAGAGCAGGGCACTACCAGCAACTGATGAATAAATTAATGAATTAATGAGATATTTTAATGACGTCCACAAGACCAAGTGGCCTAAGGAACCGAGAACCAAAAAGCCAATGAATCTAAAAACTCTTTTCCATGTTGGACCTTCTTTTATGAATTTTCACCAAAAAACTAGTTGTCTTGTTGATCTTCTCTTCCTCAAATAACTCGTGTAGATTGTCAGTGTTTAAGTTGATTTTTTATGAGAAATTCATTTTAGTTTGCGACACCATAGGTAAGGTTACAAAAAAAAAAAATCTTGCTTGAATTCATGATTATTTACTGCTCTTTGTATTGCATTTGAATTCATGATTGTTTACTAGTTCATGGCCTAACCAGTCTAGGCAACCTCAAAATTTTCCCATCATTATAAATTTTAAAACCTTTGAGAAACCAACAAAAAAATTTACCTTACCCATTTGAGCTTTGGCTCAAAATATTATAGCATGAAGTGAGGATACCTCTGTATTATTTCCCTAACCTGGGAATCAAGGAAATAGTGAACTGCTTGGAAAATCTGGGAATTGGGTCAGTCACTGCTGAGCAATTGCTGAAAATACATGCAAAAACAACTTGCTTTTGCCCAGCCATGCCATAGTCACTGATTGCATGACAAATTCGTGCAAGATTGCATTATGAAATTGTTTTCATGATAAGGTTATCAACACCAAGCAAACGAAGCAAACATATTTTCCCTGGGTTATCAACACTAAGTAAACCCAACAAACATATTTTCCCACAAAACAAAACTTTTATACCACAAACTGGATGAAAACTTTCATACTTGATAGTGTGTACTTCGTTTTCCTCCACAGATTGGACGAAAATAATTTTCCCTAGGTCGCCTCAAAATGTCAATGGAGGGAAGCAAGCATCAATTGACAACATACTCTAGCCACAATGAGGTAATTCATTGTCAATTTATAGATTTGTAAATGTTTCCATTGTTTCTTTGAATTTTACTTTTTAGTTTTTATTTCTAAATTTAAAAGAAGAAATATAATTTAAATATATATATATAGTGACATGAGACTGATAAAGATAAAGAGGAATTGGCTTCCATATTGGGGATAGAGGCAGTGAACAAATTGGTGAATGTGGACTGGACAACACTTGTCAGATACATAGATAAACAATCTATTAACACCCCTCAAACATTGTAAACAAATCAATTGTGTCAAAGGGAATCAATTGATTCCCCAACCAGTTCTGGATCAAGCAAAAGATCCAAGAGGAAATCGGTGATAGTAAACTCTAAGAATGTGAAACAAGGAGCAGAGACTTCCACTACTAGGACATAGACTTCTTCCACCACACCATGTTTTCAATCTTGTGTTGGCAGCTACAATACAAAGATAAAATACGAGGTGGTTTCAAGGGAAGTCCGAATGACGGATGCTAGGAAAATGTTTGTGAATAGGTTGAAGGAATCATGCCTTCAATGGTTCAAATACCATCTACATTTTCCATTCTTGGGTATGTGCAGGATCATCATGGAGAAAACATGCCCTTAAGTGGTGAAAAATTCAAAAAAATTAGAGTTAGGCAACTTGACATAAAAATTTGAATAAGTAATCTATATTATTTCAAAAATATGTAAGAATAGAATCTGTAGAATATTGAATGTAGTTTCTAAACTACTAGGTTTATTTAAGAAAATAAAAAAATTATTTGGTGAAAATTTGAAATTTCAATATAGTAGTACTTAAATTTCAAGGAAAAAATAAGAAGTAGGTGTCTGTCTGACCACCCTAACCACAATAAAATGATAATATTTTTTTATAATATTTTAGATATAAGTAGAGGACTCATGTCTTGATGTGATGCATATCTGTTTTGTAATTTTTTCCAAATAAATAATTAATTATGATTTTTATTACAACTTTTAAAAAATATAAAACTTGTATGTCTAACCACCTTAACTTGGTCAAAACTTCATGAAATTTAGTTTTTTCTAATCCTATAGTATGTGAAGCATAGAATGTGACGCATGTTTCAGATTCAAAAATGTGATATTGTTTGAAAGCTATAGATTTTTTTTAATCAGCCTATCAATTAGGACTTTAGTCATTCAAATCGAAAATGAATAATAATTATTTATTAATTTCAAAGTAAACAATTTATATTGGTGGAAAGTTGAGAATCTCCTTTAAAACCCTTTTCATTTCATCAATTTTGGGTAAAAAAAAAGTCATCGACCACATACCCTACACATACCATCATATCGCCACTTTTTGGCCCATCATGATCTTACATACCCTCTCAAAGATACCTATGCACCTGGCAGTTATCCATGACATGGAGACTGATTTTGGCACAGGTGGTCTGTAAAGAAGATAAAACTACGAATGTCTCAAAGCTGCAAGAGATTTCGGTGCAACCAAACAAAGAAGATAAAAAAAATCCCTCATAAGCTAAGGCAGAAAAAAGGCCAATTGATGTAAGTGTAAAAGTATGGAGAGAGGTTGTAAAAGCATATGAGAAGTCTGATGCACGGAGGAAGTCCAGTGAGGAGAGTACGTAGGTATTTGAATTTTCTCATAAGATTATATAAAATTTATTAAGCGATATTTAAATTTTATTTGTGCATAGTTAAATTGAATTAGTATATGTTTCAAGACAAGGCCTCCAAGGCTAGGCTTGAGAAACTTAATGCCACACATCGTTGTAGCCATAAAGGTTTGTAGGCTTTGATTTGTACATTTGTAAGTATACTTAATATGTTAAATGATATTTTTTTTATTTCATTGGAAAAATTAAATGATTGCATATTAATTAGTTTAACTAGTCCATGTGCCATGTTTTGACAGGAGGAGAAATATGGCTTCCATCCAAAGAAATTTGAAAAGAATATGTTACAAAAAAAAAAGTGGAACATTTTTATAATTTGGATGGAAAATGAGGTATCAATAGTTGAGTTTCAATAAGGCTATGTGCAAGATTATGATGGGCCAAAAAGTGGTAATATGATGGGTATGTGGTTGATGACTATCTTTTTAAACAAAATTGATGAAACGAAAAGGGTTTTTAAAGGAGATTCTCAGCTTTCCACCAATATAAATTATTCCTTACTTTCAATTTATTAAGTAATTATTATTCATTTTCTATTCAAATTATGACTAAAGTCCTGATTGATAGGATGATTGAAAAACATCTATATATTTCAAACGGTATCACATTTTTTGAATCCAAAACATGCATCAAATTCTATGATTTGCATACTATAGGATTAAAAAAAGAAAAAATTAATTTCATGAAGTTTTGACCAAGTTAAGGTGGTCAGACATACGAGTTTTTCTATTTTTTAAAAATTTGTAATAAAAAATATATAATTAATTTTTACTGGAAAAAATTACAAAAAAATATGCATCACATCGGGCATGAATCCTCTACTTATATCTAAAATCTTATAAAAAAATATTATCATTTTATTGTGGTTAGGGTGGTCAGACAAACACCTACTTCTTATTTTTTCCCTAAAATTTAAGTACCATTGCATTGAAATTTCAAATGTTCACCAAATAGTTTTTTTTTTTTTTTTAAAAACCTAGTAGTTTAGAAACTATATTCAATATTCTACATATTCTATGCTTACATATTTTTTAAATAATATAGATAGCTTATTCAAATTTTTATGTGAAGTTTCCTAACTCTGATTTTTTTGAATTTTTTGCCACTTAAGGGCCTGTTTTTTCCATGATGATCCTGCACATACCCATAACTTAGTTGGATATTGTTGTGTTGATATGTCAATTTGCATCTCTTGTGTTGAGTTGTTTATTGATGCATAGGATGAGTAAATAGAGCTCAAATCTTATGATTACAAGATGACCATTTATCTACATGAATAAATAGTAGAAGGATGTAGATGAACTCAATTAATCTGACTTTATGCCTCTTGGCAGAAATTCCTCTTGAATCTCTAATATCAGGTGCCCCAGACTTCCCTGAAGCTTTTACCTTTCGTTTCCACCTTTCCTCTTCACTATGAGACTCTTCTCCTTTTTCCTTATATGCATTTATGGCTTCAACTTCTAATTCATCCCATGTTTTACCTTCCTCCTCTTCAGATTCTTCTTCTTCTTCTTCATCCTCCTCTAACTCCACAAGAGATTCATCTTCTAAAACCTTCCTCATCTGATTCTGATTCCTCTTCTACATCAAAGGGTTCATATCCTTGATCTGACTCTTCTGAATTATCAGAATCAGAATCACTAGCTTCCATATTCAAAAATTCCCAACCACCATCTTCAATAAATTTATCTGGATCATCAGTAATACTCTTCAAAATTGGTTACCAATTCAAGTTCATTTTGATTTCATAATACTTTATATCCATGGAGTTCATCCATCCCTTGATGCCATCAAGTGAATATTGAGGAATGGCGTCAATGCGGAGTACATCCCACTTGAATTATTTGAAAATAATAGCCATATCAAATGCCTTTTTCCCAATTCATACTCTCAAGGTTAACAATATCAATCTCACTCATAGTGATTACTAAGAAAGGTAATTCCACCAACTCTACCAAACAGTTTTCTGTAAGAACAATAAAAGTAGAGGCTTTGAAAGGAACTCCATGAAAACCAATCTCTCTAAATGGTATATCAAACTCTAGTTCAAAATATTTTAGATGAGGTTGCTCCCATATAAGCTCTCTTACTCGCTTGATAAATCCTTGAAACTCTGTATTGATTTTATTTTTCATGTCCCTCTCTTGTTGTTCTTCCTCAATTTCATTAGGATCATACATTGACCTTCTTTCCCCTCCTAAAGTTTGGACCACATCCATTACCTCCACATAAAACTAGACATCCTTAGTCTTCTTGGTTCCCACGCCATGATATGGTTATGCAAATGAAAATGAAGCAAATTAATCATCTCCTTCTCCTCTGGCTGGAAGAATGCATGCTTAATGTTTTGATACATGATATCAGCTATCTCTTCTGCTCTCATGGTTGAATACCAAAATCCAGTATGGTGGGCCTCCAGAGTTCTAGTCATCTTTCTTCCTCTTCCACCAAATGTTGGCCTGATCCACACGTCTGCCAACCTAATTGGCTTTGTGTTTGAAAGCTGAAGTTTCTCCTGAGTCACCAATGTAGCTCTCTCTTCCTTTTCATACTCTTTCATTGCTACAGATCTTCTTTCGAATTTAATCATCTGTACCACATGGTTGATGTGCTTTGAATCCTTGCATCTAAAGGAAATTTCCTTAACATAAATACTATTAGGAATTTCAATGTTGCCATTGTAGTTGGAATTAAAGTCGGTACCTACAACATTAAAAATTATCCTTATATAAGAATTCCCCCCATCTTGTTAATTGGATTGTAACACTCTTGATGGTGGCTACATGAAATCTGATTCTGATTCCTCTTCTACATTAGAGGGTTCGTATCCTTGAGCTGATTCTTCTGAATTATCAGAATCAGAATCACTAGCTTCCATATTCAAAAATTCCCAACCAACATCTTCAATAAATTTATCTGGATCATCAGTAATACTCTTTAAAATTGGTCATGAGTTCAAGTTCATTCTGCTTTCATAATACTTTATATCCATGGAGTTCAGCCATTCCTTGATGCCATCAAGTGAAGATTGAGGAATGCCGTACATGTGGAGTACATCCCGCTTGAAGTCTGTGTAAACAATAGCCATATCAAATGCCTTTTTCCCAAGTCCTACTATCTCAATGTTAACAATCTCAATCTCACTAATAGTGATTACCAAGAAAGGTAATTCCACCAACTCTACCAAATAGTTTACCGTAGGAACAATAAAAGCAAAGGATTTGAAAGGAACTCCATGAAAACCAAGCTCTCTAAATGGTATATCAAACTCTAGCTCAAAATATTTTCGATGAGGCTGCTCCCATAGCTCTCTTACTCGCTTTGACAAATCCTTGAACCTCTGTATTGATTTTATTTTTCCTATGATTCTCTTGTTGTTCTTCCTCAATTTCATCAGGATCATACATTGAACTTCTTTCCCCTCCTAACATTTGGACCACATCCATTACCTCCACATTAAATTGGAAATCCTTGGTCTTCTTGGTTCCCACGCCATGATATGGTTATGCAAATGAAAATGAAGCAAAGTAATCATCTCCTTCTTCGCTGGTTGGAAGAATACATGCTTAATGTTTTGATACATGATATCAACTCTCTCTTCTGCTCTCATGGTTGAATACAGAAATCTAGTATGGTGGGCCTCCAGAGTTCCAATCATCTTTCTTCCTCTTCTACCAAATGCTGGCCTGATCCACACGTCTACCAGCCTAATTGGATTTTTTTTTGAAAGCTGAAGTTTCTCCTGAGTCACCAATGTGGGTCTCTCTACCTTTTCAAACCATTTCATTGCTATAGATCATCTCTAGGATTTAATCATTTGTACCACATGGTTCATGTGCTTTGAATCCTTGCATCTAAAGGAAATTTCCTTAACATAAATACTGTTAGGGAATTTCAATGTTGCCATTGTAGTTGGAATTAAATCCAGTACCTGCAACATTGAAAATTATCCTTATATAAGAATTCCCTCCATCTTGTTGGCTTGTAACACTCTTGATGGTGGCTACATGAAATCTGATTTTGATTCCTCTTCTATATCAGAGGGTTCATATCCTTGATCTGACTCTTTTGAATTATCAGAATCAAAATCACTAGCTTCCATATTCAAAAAATCCCAACCACCATCTTCAATAAATTTATCTTGATCATCAGTAATACTTTTCAAAATTGGCCACGAGTTCAATTTCATTCTTCTTTCATAATACTTTATATCCATGGAGTTCAGCCATTCCTTGATGCTATCAAGTGAAGATTGAGGAATGGCATCAATGTGGAGTATCCCGCTTGAAGTCTTTGAAAATAATAGCCATATCAAATTCCTTTTGCCAAAGTCATACTCTCTCAAGGTTAACAATCTGAATCTCACTAATAGTGATTACTAAGAAAGGTAATTCCACCAACTCTACCAAATAGTTTACAGTAGGAACAATAAAAGTAGAGGCTTTGAAAGGAACTCCATGAAAACCAAGCTCTCTAAATGGTATCTCAAACTCTAGGTCAAAATATTTTAGATGAGGCTGCTCCCATAGCTCTCTTACTCACTTTGACAAATCCTTGAAACTTTTTATTGAATTTATTTTTCCTGTCCCTGTCTTGTTGTTCTTCCTCAATTTCATCAGGATCATACATTGACCTTCTTTCCCCTCCTAAATTTTGGACCACATCGATTACCTCTATATAAAACTGGGCATCCTTGGTCTTCTTGGTTCCCACGCCATGATATGGTTATGCAAATGAAAATGAAGCAAAGTAATCATCTCCTTCTCTGTTGGTTGGAAGAATGCATGCTTAATGTTTTGATACATGATATCAACTCTCTCTTTTTCTCTCATGATTGAATACTGAAATCCAGTATGGTGGGATTCCATAGTTCCATTCATCTTTCTTCCTCTTCCACCAAATGCTAGCCTAATCCACAAGTCTGCCAGCCTAATTGGCTTTGTTTTTGAAAGCTGAAGTTTCTCCTAAGTCACCAATGTAGCTCTCTCTGACTTTTCAGACTCTTTCATTGCTATAGATCATCTATGGGATTTAATCATTTCTACCACATGGTTGATGTTCTTTGAATCCTTGCATCTAAAGGAAATTTCCTTAACATAAATACTTCTATTGAATGTTAATTTTTCCATTGTAGTTGGCATTAAAGTCGGTAGGCCTGCAACATTGAAAATTATCCTTATATAAGAATTCCCTCCATCTTGTTGGCTTGTAACACTCTTGATGGTGGCTACATGAATTTTGATTCTAATTCCTCTTCTACATCAAAGGGTTCATATCCTTGATCCGAATCTTATGAATTATCAGAATCATAATCACTAGCTTCCATATTCAAAAATTTCCAACCACCATCTTCAAAAAAATTATTTGGATCATCAGTAATACTCTTCAAAATTGGCTGCTAATTCAAGTTCATTCTACTTTCATAATACTTTATATCCATGGAGTTCATCCATTCCTTGATGCCATCAAGTGAAGTTTGAGGAATGGCGTCAATGCAGAGTACATCCCGCTTGAAGTCTTTGAAAATAATAGCCATATCAAATGCCTTTTTCCCAAGTCATACTCTCTCAAGGTTAACAATCTCAATCTCAAGTATTAGCTAGGGAATTTGAAATTTTATTATGGTATGTGCACTTTTATATGATGTAATATGATTATGGTTTTGTCTCATATGTTGTAATATTAGATATATAACAAAAAAATAAATTATTACATGAAATAAATAATAAATTTTCATTCTAAATTTTTTTTTTTGGTAGAACACTGGTCTTCCAAAAGATCTAGATGATCCTCAACATGATATAGATCCACAAAATATTGTTTTTTTTCGATACAGATCACCTGGCAGAGGGTGATTATGACGCAGATGTGAAAGACACTGAGGCCAATGAAAATGATGATGATGACGACGACGATGATGACGACAACGATGATGATGATGATGATGACGATGATGATGATGATGATGATGATGATGATGATGATGATGATGATGATGATGATGATGATGATGATGATGATGATAATAACGATGGTGATGATAATGATGAGACAATTGGTGATAGTAACCAGTGACATTCATGATCATATAGACTGCATCATGGATCATTGTTGATATATTGTTATGATGACTCTTTTCATGGTTACTATCATATGTATCATTTTCACAGCCTACAATACTATATTATTGAGTTGTATCATATTGACATGTATCATTTTCAATTTTTCACTATTTCATTTGGACATGTATCATCTTGACTTGTATCAGTTTGAGTTACATAATTTATCAATTTTATTTATATCATTTGTACATGTATCATTTTCACTTATGTCGACTATTGGACATTTATTATTTTGACATGTTTTTGATGTACTAGCATATTTGAATATCACTTGTTTTAGTTATATATGATGATGATCTTATTAGTATTGACTTGTCAATTTATATATATTAAAAATAGTCGATGATTTTTGGATAGATATTTATTACGTATGATGATTTTAATTTACTGATCAGGATGGATGTTTTCAAATTCAATTAAATTATAGATATTTGACTCACTTGTTTTAATTATAGATGTTGATCATGTTACAATAATAGTTCAAGTGGTGATGAAAGTTAAAATTAATGCTTGGCACCTCCAAAACATAATTGAAAGTTTTGTGGTGAGCCGCATTAAAAGAGCTGGGAATGTGGAAGTGGATGTCTTATCTAAATGGGCTTTAAATTTTGGTGAAATGGGGGAATTTTGGTTGGAGGATTTTAGAGGTGTTAAGTTAGCGGAATTAGGTGAAAACACAGGAGAGGACAATGACTTAAATGAGCAAGGTGGAGAAGCAAGTGAAGTAGGTTTGACATGAAAAGCGAAGGCAGGGGTGGTGGGCAGTGGTGAAGTAGTACTTCATTAATAGAAAGTGTGAGCAATACAAGATGGTGTTAAATGCAAGCCCTCGATTAAGATGTGTTAATTGTATTTGGAAAAGGTCAAGAAAAAATCTACAAAAAACTTTGGTGGTGGCGGCGCTAGTTGTTAGGAGAAATGGAAGCCAATTTCACCTTCCGATCATGAAGATCTTTGGGCCTGTTTTATGGAGAGGCATCCAGAAAACGACTGGAGGGCCTTTTCCTTGTTGACGATGAGTGGCTAGTGTAGTGTGCAAAAATGATTTATGGTAGGGATTTCGGCTCTTTGAAACACAGATACCAAACCAACATGGAAATTTACTTCTTAATTGCAGTGTGGGGATAAGATTTAGGTGAACCAATGGAAATGGTGAGGATGGTGATGCAAAAAATTATGCATGAAGATTTTATGGTAGGCATGGAGTCCATTCTCGAATGGGCGGTTCCAGGTGTAGGTTTAGATTATTTTGAAGGACTAGTAGATGATGAAATTGAGGAGCTCTATGGGAGACCGAGGCTAAAACCCTTTTATTCATTGGCCTAAAGAAAAATACAAAGCTTGTTTCCATGAGGAAGTGTGTTTGGGATGGAAAGCGCTCAAAATTTTCATCGAACAAGCAAAGGCAGAGATGCAGGGATTGGAAGTGAAAAGGAAGCACCAGAGGAAGTCAAGGAAGCGACGAAAGACGAAGCCTTTGAAGGAGATAGCCAAGTGTTCGTTGGGTCCAAGTCGAGCTTGTTAAGACTGGTTGTGTTTGTCTATGTCTGATTTTGAACTCTCCCTCCGCTTTTGTTGTATTAAAGCATGTAACTCTGAACACTGTTAATGGTGGTTATTTTTTGTAAGGATTTTACTAGTAAACAGTTATAGGGGTTACGAGGTTTATTTAATGTTTTACTTTGCACGTTAAGGTGCCTCTGGTTTTTGTCATTTTTTGTGGAATTTTGGTGGGTAATGACACTGAACAATAGATGTACTTTTTTATCTTTACAAGCAATACAAAAATTTCGTGTTACCGACCCAAAAAAAAAAATTGTCTTGTTATTTAATCATGTGAGTTAAATAATTAAATTACTTAGTCTATAATCATATGAGTTATTTAAGAGGCACGATATATTTAACTAATTAAATTGAAATAAAACATATTAAATTAATAAAAGGAAGCAAACCAAGAAACATTTTTAAAAGCAAAAAAGGGAGCAAAACAAGAAGCATTTTTAGAAGCAAAAAAGGAAGCAACAATGGAAGCCAAACTAGAAGCAATCTTGGAAGAAAAATTGGAAGCAAAACTGGAAGCAAACGTGGAAGCAAAACTAGAAGCAAACGTGGAAGCAAAATTGAAAGCAAAATTGGAAGCAAAACTGGAAGCAAAACTGGAAGCAAAACGGGAAGAAAAACGGGAAGCAAAACTGGAAGCAAAACTAGTAGCAAAATGAGAAGCAAAATTGGAAGAAAAACCAAAAGCAAAACTAGAAGCAAAACCAAAAGAAAAATTGGAAGCAAACCTAGAAGCAAAGCTAAAGGAAAACTGGAAGCAAAAACGGAAGCAAACCTAGAGGCAAAACCAGAAGCAAAACTAGAAGCAAAATTGGGAGTAGACATAGAAGCAAAATCGGAAGCCTAATTGGGTGCTAATTTAGGTGCTATTTCTGATGCTATTTCCTAACACTAATTTAGTCACTAACAGAGGCGCTATTTTTGGTGCTATTTTAGGCACTAACGAGGGTGCTGTGATTTTTTGGCGCTAACTACAACACTAACTCCGACGTTACATCTAGCGTGAAAGTCGGTGTCAAAGTCGGCACTGAGATGACTAGGTCTATTTACATTGAGTTTAGTGTTGGCCAAATTGCCCAATTTGTGAACTAAAATCTGACACTATTTTAGGTGCTATTTGCATGTTCTGTTATAGTGTTACCAATGCTTTTGTCTCTTGCTACCATTTCTAATTGGTACTTACCCCTATTCTCTCTGCCTCTCAGGTTTGATGTTCCACCTATTTGAACCATCTTCTTCCCTATCCAAGTAGCATATCTTCATTCACAACTCTATCCCTAACTGTGCACTTGTTCCACTCCATTTTGTCCTTTGAAATCAGGCATCAAACCTACTGCCCTTGCTTGTGCAGTCCCATACACCACTGTGTTTTCAGTTTTTAGAGCCTTTTCCCTATCTAAACCTGATTGTCCTACCACTGTCCCAATTAGGATCTCTTCCACTTTCCATTGTTGTGTTATCAACAACTCACCATTAACCTTTCTTAGATCAGTCTTCTCTATGGGCTTCACATCATTTTTCCCTTCCAATTGAGCACCAACCTTCTTAGATCCTTTTTCCATCTTCTCAATATGTTCATCAGCATTCAATACCACTATCTTAGCACCATTTGTAGATGTCTTAATTGCTATCCCAACACCATAACCCTACTCCAAATCAACAAACATGTTATTTTCACTATCCTCAAGCCTTAAAGGTTCCTTCTTGCCAAAAATCTCAACCTGAGTTTTTCCTTTATCTCTTGCACTACCTTGCAAAGGAGTTAGTTTGAAACTTTGATCATCCTTCCAAATTGTATAGATGTTTTCCAAACCATCATACATGGACCTTCTATCAAATTTCCATGATCTCCCCAAGAGCAAATGGAAACAATCCATTGACAATATATTACATAAGACTCTATACTTGTACTCCCTAATCTAGAAATCTGCATAGGCTTGCTCATTCACCACTAAGGTTTGACTATCATTCACCCAAGAAAATTTTTAGGGTGCTACATGAGGTACCTTTTCTAGATTTAACTTGTCTACCATTTACCTAGACACCATATTATTCTAGGAACTAGAATCAATAACAACTTGGCACACTTTACCTTTGCATTTGCATGAAGTTCTGAATAGGCTCCTTCTTTGGCTCATGTCTTCCTCCTTAGGTGCTTGCAAAAAAGTCCTTCTCATCATGAGTGCTTCTCCCTCCTTTGGACCTGTAGGTCTACTTGAACTTTCACATTCTTCTTATTGGATCAATTGTGTTCTTCTTTCACTCCTATCACCACTTGAAGTTGAACTTTGATTTTGAGGACACTTGAAAGCTAGGTGTCCAAATTCATTGTGCCTATAACACCTACCTGCAAACTCATTGTAATCTCTCTTTTTTCTGAAATTAGTCCTTCCACCTCTCCATCCTCCTCGTGCTTCAAGTGCTTTCTCCTTGTTCTTATCAGCATTTCCAAGGTCATCCTTGGTTTTCCTCGATGTTGAAGTGGTGCATCTAACCCTAGAGGTGTTGCCTCTTCCTCTTACTGCCTTCTCTTATCTCCTCTTGAGTTTTTCTTCTACCCTCATTTCCATTTGAAAGCATTGTTCAATTGATTTAGGTACCAACAAGCTAATCTCATCTTGAATGTTATACCTCAAGCCATTTAAGTACCTAGCAACCATTTCTTGCTCATCTTCTTCATGTTTAGTTCTTATGTTTAGCCTATAAAATTCTTTAGTATATGTTTGCACATCTAAATCCTTTTGTCTAAGATTTTGCAACCTTTTAAGCAACTGGACATTATAATCACAAGGAATTTACCTTTCAATTTGGTCTTCATCCATTCCCAAGAAGTGATCTTGTTCTTTCCTTGTCTCTCCCTTTCGTCTTGCAAAAAATTCCACCACAGCAAAGAATGTCCTTTTAGTTTGGTTTTAGCCTTCTTCACCTTATGCTATTCATCAATCTCTTCACTCTCAAAGTAGTTCTCCAAAGCCCCTATCCAATCCAAGAGCTCTTCACTATCAAATTTTCCTCCATACATAGGAACGTCCATTTTACCATGCCCATCCTTCTTCAAAAGCTTCAAAAGCTTCACCATTCTCACATCATCTGGATCCATCTCTTCCTCTTCACTAGAAGTATCCTCTTCTTCAATTTCACTTTCATCCAAAAGAACCCTACATTTAGCTTTCATCATAGCCATTTCCTTTTCATGGTTTTCAATCTTCCTTGCAACAACATTCCCCTTAGAAGTCATTTTCACACCCCAACCCCTTCAACTACCTACAAAACCAATTCAAAAAAACAACACAAGATCTACTACTATGCTCTAATACCACTCTAATGCAAACCCAGAAGGCCCAAACTCATTCAAAGTGACAACCTTCCTTCAAGAGGTGTCTAAAAATATTAAAATGTCCTATTAGACAAATTCACACAATTCCTAAAGTTTGACAACAATCAGAAGTTGATTTTCCCCTTTCACCCTTGCAAACCTAGTAGTAGTGCGAACCTCATTTTTTGGCCTTGAACTCTAACACTTCCCAAAACACTTGACAAATAGATGGTGGATTCAGATACCCATTTCAGAATTATAAAACATATCTCATAACTAGACACAAGTCCTTTGGACCAAACCCTTGAAATCACCACTCCTATGCTAACCTAATTAGGCTTATAATTAGGCCTAAATTACAAAGCAACCTCCTTTCAAACTTATCATAGACACCTGAAACCTTGGAGAAGCATTTCCCATGCCCTCAAACCTCTAAATCCACAATTAACTCCAAGGGTTGACCCTTCTAACATAGCAAACTCTAAAACCCTTGATTTCTAGCCAAACTAAGAGGGTTTATTAAAGTCCCACTTGCAAAACTTCCAGACCATGCCACTAACTTAGACACTTTTATTTTGACCCCAATATGCTTAAAATTTGAAAAAAAATCCCCCACTCTCATTGATTTTTACAAACACTAGACCCAAAGCTCCATTTTCATGTATTTTCCTTCACAAAAATCAACAAAATAGTAGCCTTATCTCCCGTATTCCTCCTCCACAACTCTAATCATACATCCTACCTTCTATTCAGACTCCCTAGGGACCATTACACTTGTTACAGTAGATATAGTCGGTGTAAGTGCCCTGAAATCATGTTTTTGGTTATAAAACCCTCAAACAGGGTACTCTCAGTCTGCCGCAAGAAAAACAAAGATTTCTAACACAATGCTCTATTAAATTACTTAAAACTTGAAGCAAAGGAAGGTTAACACATGCCTCTACAAGTTATGAGTGCTTACATATCAAATTCTAGCTGTATGGATTCGTACATGTCTACAGAATGTAAAGGAAACTCAAAAAATGAATGAAACAACAAAGATTTCTTATTGCTAAAGCCTCCAATCTTCAAGCCAACCTTACAAGCGAGGTTCCATTCCTTTTTAAAGTTTTATCCTCTTCAAAACTAATGAATAACTTCCCTACAACTAATTTTTAAACCTCTAATGACCGTTGGAGGTCATAATTACACCTTTTACACAATTGTATAACAACACCATTACATAATTTGCAATGTTTACACTTTTTGACCCTCTCAATCACCTAACCTATTAAAAATGGTATAATGTGACCTTATTCACCTAAGAAACATGATTCACTCAAGAAAAAAACATCCTATCTACCTGGACACCTCTTGTCAACTTTGACAATTCTTTCCACATGATTTGCAATTCTTACAAAATGAATACATAAGCCCCTCAAAGTTGATTAATTACAATAGAATGGTCACATTGGACCTTATTTGGACTCAAGGACTCAACTCAAACATCCTATCACACGTTTCCTATCAGACACTTAATGAAGAAACAAAGAAAATATCGGTGCTCCTGCACCAAAAATAACCTCCAACCACCTTCACAGAAACTTCACAACGGATGATCATACTTGCACCTTCATAGAAACTTGCCCTCCTGGCATCAAAATTAATTGTTGTAAGGTTTCCATGTAGTGGTGATGGTTGTAATAACACCTACAATTTAAAACCTTAGAAGAGATAGTGAAAGTCTTCACAATTTTCAATAAGGCTTTGTTGGGTGTTCTTTTGTGGCTTTACCTACTGTCAGAGCTGTGAGCCAGGATTACGACCTTCTCTTAAGGTTGAAGTTCGATCGCCCTATTTAACACATGTATCAGTATGTATGTATATCTATAAGTTTTCATTCATCTATATGTGTATATTGTTTACATCTAATGCCACATACATACATTTCTACACATACTTTTTTAGTATATTTCTAAGAAAAAAATTCCTACATATGCATCCAATGCATGATGTTGGTTGCTAGGGCTTGGCTATTATTTCTTTCAGCCTCAAAAAGGAATTGTTAGAATGATAGGCTCTATATTAGGTGTAATAAGCAACATTGGTTTCACCATTGATCATAGTGGTGGAAAATGTATGTTCTTGCTCGGGGGTTTGGTGAGAGCCCACGAGGCTCCATGACCCAATATGGTAGGGTGGAGAGAAGGAATTCTTTTGGTGTGTTTCATATTATTTTCAGTATGTGCAGCTATGTATGTTTGTGAGATTAGATGCATATAAAATTCGTATGTATGGTAGGTTGTATATTAAGTGTAATATTAAACATTGACCTCTATATTTATTAGAGTGGTAGATAGTATACCTATTCTCTGTATGTAATTCCACATAAATACATTCTCACACATTATTTTTGTGTGTATATGTATTTGCGCAATAGATTCCTACAAATGCATCCAAGGCATGCAATTCCTACATATGTTCTTGCAAAAAAAAATATACACTGATATATAGTTATTTGAAGTTAGATGCACCTTTTTAGTTATTATTTCTTTCAGCCTCAAAAAGGAGTTGTTAGAATGATAGGCTATATATTAAGTGTAATAAGAAACATTGGTTTCACCATTGATCTAAGTGGTGAACAATGTATGTTCTTTCTTGGGGGTTTGGTGAGAGCACATGGGGCTCCATGACCCAATATGGTATGGTGGAGAGCAGGCCTTCTTTTGTTGTGTTTCATTTTATATTTCCTATCTACTCTTTAGTTGCACTGTTGCTCTTTAAGTTGGTGTTTGCAAGAACTTTATTGTCTTCATCATATTATGGTTTTAGGCTCTTCAAGCATATTCAAGTTCTATTCCTACATCAAGTGTGGAAAAAATAAAGCCAGTAAAACGTGAAACAACCCAACTCTATTATACGTAGCATAAAGACTACATCTATGAAAATTGTCGACCCAAATACTTGCAACAAACACCCACACTAGCTTGTCCTTCCTCGGCTAACTTTTAGAATGATAGCATGTATACTAAATGACATGTTGGCCATTTTATTCATAAACATGAAACTTTTTTTCCTTAATGAGCATGTTGCTTTTGTAGACAGAAATCTGCATAACTGTAATCATGGGATATGCAGTTCATTGGTTAATTATTTTTGAAACATGTGTTGGATTTAAGATTGAGAGGATGAAGAAACAAATGAGCTATTTTGGTGCACCTTTATAGTTATTATTTCTTTTAGCCTCGAAAAGGAGTTGCTAGAATGATAGGTTGTATATTAAGTGTAATAAGAAACATTGGTTTCACCATTGATCGAAGTGGTGGACAATGTATGTTCTTGCTCGGGGGTTTGGTGAGAGCCCATGGGGCTCCATGACCCAATATGGTAGGGTGGAGAGCATGCCTTCTTTTGTTGTGTTTCATTTTATATTTCCTATATGCTCTTTAGTTGCACTATTACTCTTTAAGTTGGTGTTTGCAAGGACTTTATTGTCTTCATCATATTATGGTTCTAAGCTCTTCAAACATATTCAAGTTCTAGTCCTACATCACCTATGGAAAAAAGAAAGCCAATAAAATGAAAAAAAACCCAACTCTATTATGCGTAGCATAAAGACTACATCTATGAAAATTGTCGGCCCAAATACTTGCAACAAACACCCACACTAGCTTGTCCTTCCTCGACTAATTTTTAGAATGATAGCATGTATAGTTAATGAAATTCCATTTTATTCATAAACATGAAACTATTTTTCCTTGACGAGCATGTTGCTTTTGTAGACATAAATCTGCATAACTGTAATCATGGGATATGTAGTTCATTGGTTAATTATTTGTGAAACACGTGTTGCATTTAAGATTGCGAGGATGAAGAAACAAAGGAGCTATTTTGGCCTGTAGAGAATGTAGTGAAATGCTACAAAATTCATGGCATTTTCCATGACTTATAAATTCATGGAATTTTCCAAGAAATTACAAGTCATGTTGTTTTCCATGGATTTTGTAGCATTTCTAGCTGCATGCACTGTAGGGCAATAGTGTTTTGATGTGTATGCCTCAGATTTTTCACATGATGATTATGTGCATTGCATGTTGCATATTCGTCTACTTTAGCACAACTAGTCCAAAAAATATGTTCATCACTCCCAACTATATAATGTTCGCATTACAATAAAAAGATTCGATAAACCAATTGTAAATATTAAATATGGTAGGGTGGAGAGCAGGCCTTCTTTTCAGACAACATTCATATGTATAATAGGCTTTATCTAGAACTATAATGTTAAATATTTATCTCAACATTGATTATACTGGTAGACAATTTATGTTCTTGCTCGGGGGTTTGATGGTAGCTATTTCGTGTTTCCTTTCTGCTACTAAGAATTGTATTGGCTCTTTGCCATATGCATCTTTAGTTTTTTCATCAATTACACTCAATCTTACATGTACGAATTTGTTGTTACACTTTGTAGCATTGTTTGATATGTATATGTATATGCATATGGTTATGCATATATGCATATGTATGTGTATATGTATGCATATATGTATACACATATGCATATGCATATGTATATACACATATGCATATGGATATGTATATACACATATGCATATGTATATACATATATGCATATGTAATTGTATATATATATATGCATATGCAATCAAAAGAGTGAAATTCTTTTAGATGGAGGGTGGAATGATGGAAGGAATGATGCATAAGCATAAGCAGCAGCAACAACATTACACTCTCCTTCAAAAAATGTATCGTACCTTCCCTTCATTACACTCTCCATTAAAAATGCATTGCATATGCATAGAAACAGTTACATATACATATGCATTTATGTATGCTTTGGTTGTTCTACATAAGGAACTATTGAAAAAGTAATTTGTGCACATGGGGTTTTTTTTTTTTTTTGGCACATGGTTTTCTTACTGTGAATTCTTTTGTTTTGTGGGTGTTCCATCTGGGACACTGTTGAAACTAGTATTGTTTCATTTATGGCTTCTGTTTTGTGTCAATGGTTGCAATGCAGTAAAATAGTTAATGTTATAGAGTTTATGTTGTTTTCCATAGGGCATTGATGAGTGTTTTTCTCTAGCTTTGGCTATATTGTTTCATATTTGATTGGTTTGATCTCTTTAGTTATGCCACTATTCTTTAAGTTGGTGTTTGCAAGAATTTTATTATTTTCCTCGTATTATGGTTGTATGCTCCTCAACATTGTTCAAGTTCCAGTCCTACATCAAGTGTGGACCGAAAAAAGGTAGCAAAATGCCAAAGAAACCAACTCTATTATGTGCGGCATAGAGACTAGATTAGTGCAAGTTGTCAAGCCAAATACTTGCAGCAAAGAGGCCCTATAGTTCATCCTTGCTTCACCCTACCTGATCAAGCGGCTGCACTACAATTGATGTCGAGCTTGTTGGAAGAGAATGATCACTTCTATAGTTCTGCACCACCCATCCCTTGCCAGCTTCCACACAACCTTCCCAGTGAAGGTGCCTCAACAATGGGTGACTGTAGATCTCAACAAACCCTTGTCGGGCATGGCTTTCCATCCACATCGTCATCCCCCTATCGCTTTGACAGCATGTTTGGAGATTCTTTTCACATTGCAATACAGTCCTTCCACTGACACATTGATGCTTTGTCTAATTTGAAAGTTTTTGGTGTTTGCAAGGAAAGCTACGTCGGCATGAGGGTGATCCCACAATAGTGGTTTACAATTTTTGGCCAAACTGGACAATGAAATATTTTTTTCTAACTAAATCTTCACTTTCGGGCACCTATAGCGGCTAAACCGTGAGGAATTTGAAGATGATGCAAACTAGAGTTTTGTGAAATTTTATCTGTAGATTCTAAATATGTTTTTTTCAAAAAATTGGAATCAGATTGTACCTCTTTTTCCATCTCCCTCGAAAACTAGTTTTTTTCAAAAAACAACATTTTTAAGGAGTGACGCTCACTATATAATGCATAATTTTTTTTCCACAAAGGATAAAATTCTAATTCTTTTGAATTTAGATTTACAACTCCGATATCTGGTGCTTCCACTTGGTTAGATAGTGTTTTATTGAATATTTTTTCCTTAATCAAGTTTTGAAGTAAAACCAATTACAATTCACACATAGGCAGACCGTATAACGCATAACTTTTTTTGTATGTATCGAAATTCAAATTTTTTTTGTTGGATGGACTTCAATATCTGGTGCACTCATATTTTTCATTTTTTTTATAATCTTCTATTTTTCCACATGTGCAGAACAGAGAGCTTCATTTTCGGTGAAAAACCTATGTTTAATAAAACTAAGAAAAAAAATAGATAATAAAACCAAAACATATTAAAATTATAGTCATTGGATAGCTCATTCCAAGGACTACGATTCTAGTTGGGTTTGTGAAGTCTCATCCATTTTCATCCCCAACCCGAGCTTCGAAGGGAAAAAATTCTAGTTTGTTTTGTGCCAGAGAGTAGGGAGGTGGGAAAAGGGGGGTTGAAGCGAACTCCCAGGGGTTCGAGCGAACCAAGGTTCATTCGAACCCTGGCTCATTTGAACCCCCTTTCAAAAAGGGGTTTTCACTTGTTTTTTTTGTGGAATGGGGTCCACCTTGCATTTAGCTGGTTTACACAAACTAGGGTTCATTCAAACCCTTTTTTGGTTTGTTCGAACCCCAAAAACTAATTTTTTTTGTATGGGGTCATTTTTTGCCACTTTTCCTTCCTCACTCAAATTGTAAACCACTTTTGTGGGTTTACCCATGAAAGTGCAAGCATCCAACGCGGGCATCATTTTTCTGCGTTGTTCTTTTGAAAAGGGTGTCCATAGATTCAGTTTAGTGAACAAGATGGATCCAGGACCACAGCCTCCTATCCTTGCAAAGCTTACTTAGGTTGAAGAAATGCTTATGGATAGAGTTGCTCCAGTTTTGCAAGTGACCCATGCTAGAGGAGGCCAATACAAATATATTGGCTATACTATAAGCTTCCCTCAAGACATCAAGACCATTGCAACTTTGTTACCATGTTTCCTACATTATGTTGAAGTGGTGATTGTTCAAAGAACTGGCATTCAAGGGATGAACTATGGTTGCTATGTTGAAAAACATAATGTCATGGCTATGTTAATATACAAAATTGAGAATGATCCATACTATAGTGATGTTGCGATTGATTGTGATGCTTTAAATTTGTTGCCTGCTACAAGTACTGACATCTCCGATCTTCTACACACAATGAAAGAACCAGTACATAACATAGTTGAACCAGTGGAAACTCCAGAAAGTGTTGTTGATGAGGAAGCTAAGCTTGAGGACTCATCATCATTTATTCCATTGATGTCCAACCCTCCCCGAGAATTGCAAAAAATTAGAGATGCCTTGCAGATTGAAGACATTAGACAGGATACTTTTTCTTGGCCTATCTAGATAAATTATAACCCTATCAATGAATACAATACATAAGGGTTATTAAGCATGGCTTTTCCAACATTATTCCCCACTAGAATAATGATTCCCCTAAAATTGAGAATCATACAGATTCACTTACATGAATATGCATTATACTTGATGAGACACTATGACAATAGATTTGGGAGGCATGTCAAATTTAGATATTACCTTTATAATTTGATAATGAGACATCGAAGCCAATTGTTGGATTTTGTTTTCATGAAAACAAACTTAGAAGAAAGAATCCCAAAGTCTGTGGTTGCTTTGCAATAATTGCTTCGAGATGTACCAGACACCCAGATAGAAAACCAACTTGTTCACTTTGGTGCATCTTTGTGAGGGACATGCTCATATTGGGGAAAGTTCCGGCAATAAATCCCAATAATGATCCAACAACTTGGCACACCAGCTCCCTTCTTCACTCTGAGCTCTACAGACACAAAATGACCTGATTTGCACGAGGTTATTGATCCTGGTGCCCAGCCGCATATTCCATATTCCCGAAGATGCTTCACAGACAATGTCATCCATAACCCGCACATAACAGTGTTGTACATGCACTTGCAGTTCACCATTTTCCATGAAGAGGCTATTGAGAGACTTTTCCATACAAAGGATTACTAGTATAGGTATGAGTGGCAACACCATGGATCAACACAAGTCCATGGTTTCTTATGGCTTCCAAGTGCCTCGAATATGGGCATGCTTGATTGGTCCAACCCACATGAGCTTCAACAGGAAAAAAACTTCTTCGATCACTATGTTTTAGCATGGAATCCTCATTCCACCAAACATATATTATCAAGAGTCCACCACTCTTCTTTGGAGGACTCGTGTTTGCTTGACAGTCTGCATATTTCTTGCATGGACCCAATGGTGGATTATGAACAACTGGTGAAAATGGTGCAGAGGCATACCAAATGTACTCAGTACACTTGCCTTAGGAGAAAATGCCACCAATTACAATGTCACTACAAAGCTCTATGGAATGCACAACCATCATCGACATTGGAAATTGATAGTGAATCAAACAAATCCTATAAGCTAGTAAGAAATGATGAGTGTGTTAATATCCACAACCCTGGGATGCTTGCAATCAGGTGAGCAAACGTTGATTGCTAGCTAGTCTTGTCAAAACAAATTGTGCTAAACTACATTTCCAAATATGCATCAAAGTCTCAAAAAAAATGTAAAACCTATAAATTGATATCTTGTAGAGGCTTGCAAATACAAATTCATTTGGGGATAAAGCATTGCTTTCCTATCAAAAATTCATGAACTTGGTTGCAGATCTTGGCATTGGTGCACAAGAAACATGCCATATGTTGCAAAAGTTTCCCCTTGTCATCTCAAGCTGACATTTCTTGTCTTTGAACATGAGTACACAAACATTCCACCATTTAAAAATACTTGATAATGGTGACAAGCTTGCAAGTGGTTATATCCATTGTTACATGCAAAGACCAGCTGAAATGGACACTATATCTCTTATTCAATTTGCACAATTGTATATGTATCAAAAAAATTGCAAAGCTGGGGATTGACATTTGTGACCACACCCTGCTATCATCATTGTTTACCTGCTATTCAAGTCTAACCCCCGGAGCATAGTGATACCTTTGAAACATTTTTTTGGTCAGAATTGCTACTATACAAGCCTTTCCAAAATGTCGAAGCAGACATCGGCCTCACTAGAGATAGTATAACATAGAACTGGAGGCTATTTCATGTTGTTGGCTATCACCCTTGGCATGTCAATAGAGTTATTGCTCCCCCCACCAGTAAAGAGGAAGGTGATAGTGATACCGAAATCACCCAGTCTCTGCCTCCCATAGATGAATACAAATGAGATTTTATTTCTCGCCTTGGTGCACTACAAACAATGTTTTCTTTGACCAACTGCAACTATTGGGTAGACAAGACTTCAATTTAAATCACATGTGGGGCACACACCATGTTCCTAAGAATCTACATAAAATTGTTGTAGAGTTCATCTCAACAAGTAAATTGCATACAACTGAAGACACTCTTTTCCCACCGGGTCCACCTACACTTTGTCATCAGCTATCTCCTAAGGAAAATCTTGCTCTAAATATCATTGAACAACACCATCTTGGCCCATCTTCATCATCACCATTACATATTATTATTCAATGTACTATTGGTACAGGTAAATAATTTCTTATAGACAACATCCGAAGAACACTAAATACATTGCCAAATCAGATAATGAATCCTTTGCTTGCTTTGGCACCAATGGGGGTGGCCGCTTACAATATACATGCCTCTACAGTGCATACAACTCTTCAGATACCAATTAGAGATATGAATGCGTTAAAAGGACATCCATTGACCATATTTCAAGAGGACTTCAAACATATTAAGTACATCTTAATTGATGAAATGAACTTCTTGGGGCCCAAGTTGTTACTCAAAATAGATAGTCGATTATGGCAAGCGTTTCTTGCTAGACATATGCAACAATTTGGTGGTGCCTCTGTTATACTTGTGGGTGACCTAGAATAGTTGCCACCTATTTTGGGCAAGCCTATCTACGCTTCTCGCTCCACAACCTTGGATCTTTGACACACTTTTAATGTTATTTTCATGCTCGATACAGTCTTTCGCTAGCATGGACAATCTGATACACAACAACAGTTTCGTAGACTCCTTTTGAATATTAGAAATTTTCAGGCATCTCAGGATGATTGGTAAAATATTATGAATCAAACAAATTCCATGCTTTCATCTAAGAAAAACCAAGAGTTTGATGTAGCTATTCACTTATTCCTAACAAATAGATTGCTTTCCTTACACAATAGAAAAATGCTTCAACAATTAAATGTTCCCATTGCAATTAGTACTGCTGAAACTACTAAACAAAACACACTTGATTATGGTGATGATGAGAAAATTCAAGTAGAGCTCTTACTTGCAATTGGAAAAAAATTAATGTTAACAAAAAATCTTTGGGTGGTAGCTGGCTCAATTAATGGATCATTGGGTTTTGTAAAGTACATCGTATATGCTAGGGGTGCTAAACCACCTCAACCACCTGAATATGTTTTTTTCCACTTCCCAAACTACATCGGCCCAGCATGGGATCAAGACAACCCAAACTCCATCCCCATTACCCTGATCACATAGGGCAGCCGAAGACAACTCCCCTTTACAATGGCTTGGGCAATAACAACACATAAATCTCAAGGCTTGACACTGGAGAGAGCTACAATAGATATTGGAACCAAAGAAAGACAAGGGCTAACATTCACAGCTCTTTCTTTTGTAAAATCAATAACAGGAATATGTATAGATCCACCTTTCTCTTTTGAAAGATACTCCAAATTACAGTTCAACAAGTACAATGCACTTTGAATCAAAGAAGAGGATCGCCTCCAACAATTGTGTGCATTGCCATCATGATGAAATGTTTCTATTCTTTACAGTAATGATACCACTTCTCCTTTCCCTCTTCATTTCAATGCATTTAGAATTCCCATCATTTCTAATTTTGCTTCCATGTCATTCCCTCCATAGTTCAATTGCAATCACTATTGCCAAGCTAGCCAGAGTTTTTCTTCTATGGTGATTACTAAGAGAAGTTTCTATTCAATTCTTGCATTATGCTTCTCATCTCCTCCAATGACAAACCTAGATTCCTTCCTCTTCTTTGGTTGACCATATAACATTTATATTTTCTTTTGCTCTAAATAGCTTCCTCTTCTTTGGTTAATGATGTCGCTTCTAGTGCTCTCACCTTTGAACCATTTAGATTGCAAACATTCTTAGCTGTGACTGCAAATCTTGATGAGTTGCAACTACATTCCATTTATATACAAGGTAAGGCTATATCTCCTTTATTCCATCCCTTATTTCACAAATGCATCTCAAATTATTTGTCACAAATGATACAACTGTATATACTTTTAAAAATGAATAACATTGATTTCAACTGAATGAAATTCTCAGGTGCCAAAATGGAATTATATGGGAGTTATAATTGTAAACATATTGTATCCCGCTCTTTCCAAAAGGTATGCCTACATCTTGTTTATGTGATCTCTTCTATTGCAAATGCATTACATATTATTTTTTTATAAACTATAGAACTCTTTATATTTCCTAATTTAGATATTCTCTACCAATGACACATGTTCGCCGCACTAAACTTTACATTTTCCTCAAGTGTCTAACTATATCTGATTGAAACCATTTTAGATTGCAAACGTTCTCATTGTCATTGCACATCTCCACAATACTAAATAGCTTTGCGATCACATGTTTGGCCTTGTGTATGAGCTGGAACTACATTCTATTTATATAGAAGGTAAGGCTATATGTCCTTTATTCCATCTCTTGTTTCACAACTGCATGTCAAATTCTTTGTCATAAATGATACAACTATATATGTACTTTTAAAAATGTATAACACTGATTTCAACTAAAGAAAATTCTCAGGTGCCGAAACATTGGTTTCACCATTGATCATACTGGTGGACAATGTATGTTCTTGCTCGAGGATTTTGTGACAACCCATGAGGTTGCATGACCCAATATGGTAGGGTGGAGAGTAGGCCTTCTTTTCTTTTGTTCATACTACATCATGTTGCACCCACAAGGTATGCCTACCTCTTATTTATTTAATCCCTTCTATTGCACATGCATTTCATATTATTTGTTATAAATTATAGAACTCTTTATATTTCCTAATTTAGATATTGTCTACCAATGACATATGTTTATTGCACTAAACTTCACATTTTCCTTTGATTTTTGAAGAACATACTCAAGACAAACAATCTTGTTTCACATAAGATAGTAATGTCTTAGTAAGTGATCTTTCATCTCAGCTTATATTCATGAGTTTTGTGGATATTTTCATGGTATTAGATCTTCTATGAAGCCAACATTTCCCAAGGCTTTCAGCTAGGCTCTATCAACTACTCTTATTTTTGGTTTTTAGGAGTCTCAACATTGATAATGGTTTGACTTTCTATTATGATCCTGAAATTGTTGAGTTTTCAAATCACATAGTGGGGATTTTGAGGAAGTAATGTATTATTAATGACCTTTGAGAATGATCAGTGACTTCAAAATAGGTTAGAATGGTGAAATAAACAATTGTATGCAACAGTAATCTCTCAAGATATATTTCGATTGCAAGTAAAGGCAGATTTAGAAATAAAATAAAAAATATGGTTTAAAATTTTTGTATCAATCTTCAATAGAATTTTGTGAATGCAATTATCTCTTTATTCTTAAGGTTGTGCATGACTTATGTAAATACACTTATTTGACATTTCTATGTGCTATTCCAAATCAATTATATTCTAAGCTTTCACATAATTCTATTATCCTTTTGAGATAATGCATATCTATCTCAACCTCATCTATGCTCTACTGTCTTAGTGTAATGGTATCATAAAAGGGTTATTAATGATGCCATGAGGATTTTTACATGTGGTCACTTGATCTCTTTCAGGTGTTACTATGCCTAGCTATTACATACCTTCTTGTGCTTGGATGTAGATTAGCTTCGATTAGCTTGCAATCTATGTTCTTGCGAAACAACCAAACAAGAACATACATTGTCCATTGTTGTGATCAATCATGGCATCAATGTTCCATATAACACTTAAAATACAGTTTTTGCATGGATTTATTACTGTGGATTTTTTTGTTTTGTGGGTTTTTCCATCTGGGTCGCTATTTAAACCAATATTGTTTGATTTATGGCTTCTGTTTTGTGGCTATGGTTGCAACACAATAAAATAGTTAATGTGATACTGCTTATGTTGATTTCCATAAGAAATTGTTCATTGTTGTTCTCTAGCTTAGGCTATATTGTTTCATTTTCAATATGGTACTATTGAAAAGGCTATACTGTTTCAATTTTCATTAGCGTACTGTTGAGAAAAGACTATATTTTTGCATAGGTTTGTTACAGTCAATTTTTGTGTTTTATGGGTTTTTCCATTTGGATCATTGTTGAAACCAATATTGTTTGATTTTTAGCTTCCATTTTGTGGCTATGCTTGCAACGCAATAAAATAGTTAATGTTATATAGTTTATGTTGATTTATATAAGGCATTGTTGATTTTTGTTCTCTAGCTTAGGCTATATTGTTTCATTTTCGATAAGGTACTGTTGAAAAGGCTATATTATTTCAATCTTTGATAAGGTGTTGTTCAAAAAAGACTATTGTTTGTTAAAACCAATATTGCTACATTTATGGTTTGTGTTTTGTGGCAATGGTTTTGCATTGGTTTGTTATTGTGATTTTTTGTGTTTAGTGGCTTTTTCCATCTGGATCAATGGTTGCATCAATGTTCCATATAACACATAGGGATCAATATGTATCAATCACATTTGCATCTACTATGGAATACATACAAATCTGCATATAGGGTAAATACATTATCCATCACTACAAACAATGGTGGCATCAATGTTCCATATAACACTCAAAATACGGCTTATCATTCCAAGAATGTGTCAGTATGTATCAATGTTGTTTACATCTACTATGACATACATCCAAATCTACAGAAGGAATTGGTAGTCACTACGATCAATGGTGACATCAATGTTCCATATAACACTTCAAATACAACTTATCATTCCCTCTATGCAGATATGCATGTATCTTATTCTTAATTCCTTCTATGTGTGTACACATCCTTTCCATTTGGACTTCCCCTCCACCTATTTGCTCATTGTTGCATGTCACTACACACAACTACTAGTTTTTAATACTTTTAAAAATATATAAAAAATTGAAGGTTATATCTATATATATATATATATATATATATATATATATATATATATATATATATAATTTACACAAACAAACATATATATTATTTTATTTAGCACTAGATTTATATAAGAAATGGATAAGTTATATGAAAGAATTGTTGATATATTATATTATTATGAAGAATAAAATGAAATATTATTTAATTTTATCCATTTTTAATGTAATTTATCTACCTCCATAGATCTATATGTAGAGATAAAATTTGTATATATATAAAATTATATGTTTTATATTTATAAAAAATTATATATAATCTATAAAGTACATTTCTAAAGTATAGAAGCATCATTTTTTTTCACATAACTTATCCACCTTTTATGAAAATCTATTTAAATGTTTGTATATGTAAACCTCTATATAAAGAGTATTGTATATACAATACATATTTATATAAGATATTGCAATAATATAAATTTATCTTAATTATTTTGTTGTTATTTTAATATATGTATGTATGTATATAAATGTTTGTATATATATATGTATTTATTTATGTATGTATGTTTATATGCATGGATGTGTATATATGTATGTACATGTATGTACATGTATGTATATATGCATCTATATATGTATATTTATATATCTATATATATATATGTAAATATGTATCTATATATGTATATATCTATATCTATATATCTATATATGTATACATATGTATATATATGTCTGTGTGTGTGTGTGTATATATGTGTATATATATATGTATATATGTGTATATATATGTATGTATATATGTGTGTATATATATATATATGTATATATAGTTAAGGTATAGAAGTATTTTTCAATATGATCTATCTTTTTTCATGTAACTTTTTTGATGGGTGTTTTTGCATGCAACAACTTAGATAAATATTGAGTATATTATCTCTCTGTAAAGGAACTCAAATAAAAAAATGACTACCATAAGGCTTCAAATGCCAGGTCTTGACTTTACAAGATAACTTAGTTGTTTGAAGTGTTTTGTTGTTTAAATAAGGGGCATTACTTTGAGAACTAAAAATCTATTAAGAGATTTAGAATTAATTTTCTAGAAAGCATAAAAATCTGAATACTTTCTTAGATCTAAGATATGAAAATGTTTCTGATCATTTGATTTGGAAATGAAATGATACTTTTCCTAACTAATTTTGGTTTCAAAAGAAAGCTCAAAAGATGAACAAGATGGAGAAAGGGATAGAAAATATGAAGGACAATTACAATGACAATTCATTAATAATAACACTAATTGAATTAAGAAAATCATTCTTGTATGTTTCTTGTCAAAAGGGATGCAAATGGAAAAAGAGGAAAGAAAAAAATAAGTTTGAATCCATTTCCATAAATATATACCATTTTCTAAGAAGACTTAAATATTTTTGAATTTTTTTATTGGATTGAGATACATCTATACAAATATTTTCATGACATAAGCATAGATATAGGTGTCAAGAAAGAAAAAATAATAAAAAATTCAAGAACATGGAAAGCACAAATAACATGTACATGGAATATTATAGAAAGTAAAGCAATGATAACCATGGATAGGATGTAGATAATAGTAATGATACAACTAAAAAATATAATAAAAAATGTTGGAATATAAATTATTATCTCAAAGTGGGGTTGGGGCCCTAGCTCGGTTGGCTAAATCTTTCCTATTGCAGGAGGTTGGTCATGAGGTCTAGTCTCCCCCACCCCCGTGGTACCAGAGGGCATGTCGCGCTAGTGCCGCCGGTCATGTTAAAATGTTTACCAAGTGCACTGCAGTTTATAGGGGGTTGTGCTACCCGATTCCTGCAGTCTAAAATAAATAAATAAATAAATTATTATCTCAAATGAGACTTACTAATAATGTTAATTTAATTGAACTTGAAATCCTCGGTAGAAATGATTTTTGCAACAACCTTATATGAGACAACAATATTATTCTAACATGTTTGAATGAAACTTAAAGTCAATTCATAAGCACAAATAAGATGTATCAATAACTAGGCCACTCACCCTAACATTTATATAGTCAAAACTCTATAATGTCATTAAAACAAGTAGCTACTAGCATTAAGAAACATTATATAGATTGTGCTTTAAATAAAATAATGTATATGTTCAATCAAGGAACTATAGACACATGAAATTAATTTCCCATTAGTTATATAAGGAATGCACTTTAAATTTAACATCAAAGAAACTAAACCCACTCCTATTACTCACTCCTATAGGAAATATGGAATTCAACATATATATGTCAATTATAAATGTAGCCCTAAATATTTTAATTAAGTAAACTTATTCATTATTTTGAGATGAGATTCCTAGGGCCAAAACTACTATGAAAAATAAATATTATATTATATGAGGTATTTCCCTACCAATAATGGTTCTATTTCTATAAAGTATTTATGTTTCTTATATATGACATTCTGGATAAACTTATATGCTCTTCACACTTTATTATGTCAATTCTATGAAAAATATTACAATTATTGTTACATTAGAACCAATATTTTGACAAGCGGGTGACAATCTAACTCAAGCCTCAAATGTCCCTTTTTAAGAAAGATAGTTGCATAGTGGAATCCAAGAATCCTACCACAGTCCTCTGCTAGAGCACACTTTGCTCTATGGTTTAGGACATAAGAACTATAATAAAGGCCCCAAAACATATCTAGAGCTCATGGGAAAATGATCATATACCAACAAGATATCACCATTAGAAGATCATCAATTCAAGTTTTCTATATTAAAACATAATCAATTTTGAGAATCCCTTTGTATTCCTCCATAGGAGCACATTCAAGTGTGTGGTTCAAAACACAATGCCTATGATAACACTTGCACGTATTATACAAATCTTACGAGAGAGGGATTGGACATACAAAAAGATATTGCTATCAAAAGGTGAGTGTGTGAGTCAACTCAGACCCACTTCTATAGGCTTCAAGGATAAGACATCGCAGGATCATGTGACAGTAATAGTGAAGTTTTAGGAAGTAGGAAAGGGGAAAGGCAAGCATGTGGATGGGTCCATAGGGTGGTGTGCTTATTCTAAAATAATCTACATTGGCCTTAAGGGCGACCTAATGTAGTGTGTTGGGAATTCAAATTTTGGGCTTTGGCGCCAATTAGGCTCATGGACAACCTATTCCTTAAAGGGGATTGTTAGCATATAAATTATAGTAATGGAAAAAGTATCCTTTTTCCTTACTTGATTTGGGAATAATAGTCATTGAATTAATCTAATTTTTCCTAGGTTTAATGTTGTAATGTGTTGTAACACATTCACATTGATCTTGGGCCCCTTTTTAATAAAATATACTTAATGTGTACCTTATTTATGGTGTTGTAGGTTCCTCTTAATTAATTGTGATAAATGGAGTTAATTATCCCCTTTAATTAAAATTTAATCCTTATTTGTGACACCTCCTGAAGATCTATCCCAAAACCCAACATTTAAATTACATATAACATTTAATTGGGAAAAATCAAGGCCCTATAAATTGGTGCTAGGACTCATTCACCCTAGGTGGAGAATGGTCCTCCCTCTATAGCACCCCCCTTTTCTCGCATATTCTACATGGGTTTTTGATGTTCTTCCATTCCCCGAAGGCAAGGTCCTAGAAAATAGTGCCACCAGGACCCATTCACCCTAGGTGGTGAATGGGTCCCCCATTAATAAGGGCCCCGTTTTTGAATTTCATTCTAGCGATAATTTAATAATGTTTGTTTCCAGATCTGGTGTCAGCTTGAATTGTTTGAATTTTAGGGTTCATCTCTTAATTTAATATAAATAAGGGGTTAATTCACATTGTTTTCTTCTAGCGCTTTTATGATACATCCTAGCAACTTCAAGAGAGAATTGTAGAACACTTCAAGATTATTTTGAAAGGAATTTCAAGGCATATTATCAAGGTTTTATTACAACAATTCAAGATCATTTCATCATGTCAAGGGTTTAGTGCATTGATGCATGTTGTTGAGTTAAGAAAGTTGATGTAGCATTGAAGATCTATTACAAGCATTGTTCACATCTATTCAAGATCAAGATCTACATTCTTCATGGCCACTACATGTTAGATTGTAGATTTATATTCCAAGACAACTTCCAAGGTAACAACATTGCATCATTTCATGTTCATGCTTTAGTTACATTATTTCATCAATTGGTTTAATTACCTAGAAGGGGTTTGAATTAGGAAAAACCCTATTCACTAACAATCAACAAATTTTTCTTCACTTGAATGTGTATTTGTAGATTTATAGGTTGAGGATCAAGTGGAGAAGAAGTTTGGAGAAAAATTGTCAAAGTTGTCAAGTTACAAAGTTGACCTTAAAAAGTGCAAGAACAAGAATTGAGGTTATAGAATTAAGTATAGGTTTTCAAGAGCTGACAATCGGGAATCTGAGAGTGTAGGTATCAAGGAAAATAACCCAGATCTCAGTTTTAGAAACCCTATCAAGGACCCATTTGGCACTAAAGGCGAATGAGTCCTTTGTGGCCTAAAAACAACAAGCTTCCTACAAGACACACATTATTTTGAGCTCTAAAAACTCCCCTCATAGTTGCTATAACTGTTAGGATTAGTTTCTGATTGTTATTTGCATATTATCACACACATAATTTAATGTTTTATAGGGATATTTAGTGGTTCATAACTTTGATTAAATCATTTTGATGCAAACCCTAATTTCCCCATTTAAACATTTTGGTGAACCTGACTCATTGAATATTACAATTGTTTTTATTTTTTTCATTGCATCCTAGATTAGATCTTACATTCGTTTACATCTCATTTGCATTGAATTGAGATCTTATTTAGAGTTTCTTTCATTGCATTCAAAATTGAATCTCATTTAGGGTTTAGATTTGCATTATTTTGCATATGTCTAAATCTAAAAAATACAAAAAATAAATTAGTCATTGTGTGTGTCATTTAGATCTCATTTATTTGTATTTAAAAATTGAAGTACCTAAAAATCTACAAATGAAACCATCTCAAACACTCATTAGGAAGGATTAGTTTACACATGCAAATCTACAAATACCTCTTATGAAATAACAATGCCATGCTTCAAAGATGCAAACAAATAACTAAGAAGATCAAATAAACATCTAGAAGCAAGAAAAAGTACCTATTCCATATTGGATTGGTGTCAAATATGCAAATGACCCTTTCCCAATCCTTTCTCAAAAACTGAAATGATGAGATGCAATGGTGATGAAGAGCAAAATTAGTTCTCAAACCAAGAGAGTAACTTTGCATAAAAGTTGTAGATGATTTGATGAAGATTAAGCCCTCTATTTATAGAATATTTTGATGAGAGAATGGCCAAATGGATGAATGTGGGACTAAAAATAGACCAATGAAAAGAGGCCACTTGTCAACTTTCCATAGGTTGAGGGATGTGCAAGATTTGGGAAATGTGCCCAAGAGAGGGAGTTTTAAATTCAAATTTGTGAAATAAATGTTGAGAGGGGGACATGAAAATGAGAAGTTAATGCAATGTTGGAGGGGACAAGTCAACTTGTCATCATTTTCAAATTTGAGGGAATATTTTGTTTTTATGCCAAGTTGAAAGAAAATAAGGATTTTAGTAAATGAATAAATTGATTTATTTGTGATGGGTGGTTAGGTTAGGCTAATTAGGATTAGATTAGCTTAATGATGATTAGGTTAATTTGACCTTTTTGACTTGAATATTTGATTTTTTTAAATCAGAAAAGGATGGAAAATGCATTTGGGATTTAATTAAATGAATGTTTGATTTATTTGATTAAAAGGTTGATGATAAAGTTTATTTAATTTTAAATTAATGACCTTGGGAAATGGAAATTAATGAGTTTACCTGATGAATGGATGAAGGTGAACTTGATTAATTTGATGAGTGGATGAATGTGAAACCTGGTTTACTTGATGAATGGACCTAATTGAATGCATAATGTTAATTTTGCATGTCTACAAAAATTAAAAAAAAAATCATTTCAACATAGGTCCTTCCATTCATCTTTTTATTGTATTTTCACATTGCGTTTTTGGAAAATCTAAAACTAAAACTCACTGCCTCAAACCTGGAACTGAAAGACATTACTAAAATCTTGCAAATCATTCAAAAATAGTTTAAAAATACCTAACTAGGACCCATTCTCCATTTCTAGTGAATGAGTCCCCGATTAGGTCAAACATACATATTTTGGCATCTGAAAAGGCATTAAAAATCACTTTGAAATTAGTAAAAACATCTTAGAAAAACCTAACTAGGACCCATTCGCCCTTACTGGCGAATGAGTCCCTGTTAGCTACTAGTCTGCATTTTCTAGAAATTGAAATCTTAGTTTTAGGATTTTGTTTGTTGTTGTTACTTTCTTGTTTCAGTTTCTTGATTTGTTGTTTCATCAAATTCATTGCATTTAGCTTAAATTGCTTTAATTTAGTGCATTGTTAAAATTCAAAATTGCATCTACAAAATTTCATTTCTAGTTTATATTGCATTGTGTAATCAATAAATTACATTGCTTAGAATATGAAAATTGCATTTCATTCTAAGTTGTTGCATTTCCCCTTTTCTATTATAAGGCTTTCACACTAAGGTTGTAAAACTTGCATGAGATTTACAACTTGGTGTCCTATTCTCAATACTATTATAAGACGCAGTTCGAGGCTCATGTCATCTCGCGATATCTCACTTGTCGTGGATCTTGGGTTTTCTAACTCTCTTTTTGATAGTGTTGATAATCAACCCTCCATGGATAATAATTTTCATACTTCATTTCCCATGGCTTCACCTCCTACAACCAATGTGTTTAATGTTAACAACACTGTCCCTACCATCCCTAATTCCACTCAAGCTTTAGGGTCTACCCTAATCCAAGGTGGAATTCCAATTCCATCATCCACGATACCAATGTCCATTCCTACATACACTAGTACACAACCCACAACAACCTTTCAACACACAACAACCATTCACCAACCACAACAGTCATACCCGCTAACACTATGTACACTTCCATAGGTATTCTCATAGGAAATACTTCTCCCTTGTCCATTTGAACACAATAATTCATCAACAATCAACCTCCACCAACCTATAATTCACTATCCCTCTACATACATACACCACTCATTAGCTCACTTTTGCAAACTATGACATCCCTTCAACAACAAGTGGCAATATTAAACAACAAAACAAGAACAATCAACCTTTGCAATACATCAAATCCAACTCGCTATCCTTCGACATATCAAGAGAACAACTTCCGCAAGGTATAGAAGTCCCTTGATTTGAGAAATATGATGGAAAAAGGGATCCTGTTAGCCATGTTTCCACTTTCACAACCTTGTGTAGTGATTTCATCTTTGAAGATAAACTCTTGGCTAAGCTATTTCCTAGGTCCTTGAAGGATACTGCTTTAGATTGGTTATCTTCTTCACCGAACAATTCAATTGTTTCATTCAACAAACTCATTGATGGATTTTACAACCATTGCCATATTCACATGTGTCCCAAGATGACCCTTGCTAATTGTTAGAGTAAATTACATTTACCGTCTTAATTTTTAACTTAGGGACATTGCATTTAGAATAGTTGTGCATTTAATTATTCTCAGGTAGTTTTTCCCATGCTAGGAAGTTTCTCACTCGTCATCTATTTCATAGCTTTAAAAGCATGTACCATATGTAGATTATTCATCTCATTCTATTCACTCCTTATTTGGTGAAATGGTAGTGTTGTCTCTCTCATTTCTTGTGAAGGTTTTCTATAGTTGATATTTCTTGGGTTATTCGCTCTAACATGGTATCAAAGTGTAGTTCATTGATTCGAGTCCCTTGAAGCCCTCGACCCTTCGTCCATGTAAGATCGACTTATTGAAATGGTGCGTAGTGGGTACAAGTCCCACATGGTACGTGGTTGTATCCGGATCTATCATGCGGGGGGTGTTGGTGTAGCGACTATATCGACAATTAGATCCCTCTCCACTACTCGTACGTGATTTTGGTGTGATGGAAAAATATGACATGGTATTAGAGCCACCCAATCTGAATCCCCTTCCTAAGATTTTTCATCGGATTTTGAGATCGTCTATTTGCTCAACATTTTAAATTTTCTAAATTTCTAAATTGCCTTTGATTATTGATTTTCTATTGCTACATTTGGAGGCGGTTCTCTCATTCTTGGAATTGGAAGTCCCAGCGTGGAACCTTTCCTTGGTTCTAGCTTGGTGCATTTTTCTTAAGGCTGGTATAATTCTATTGGAGGCCTTTTTTTTTCAAAGCCCTATTTCTTGTCAGGCAAAGGAGAGGCATTTGGTTTCTCATTCCTGACATGATTTTTGGAGGGCATTCCAATAGTCATGATCAGTCTTTGAAGAGGCCCCAATTTTCCTTTTCCTGGGAGATATCTAGTTCCCTAGTTCCTCCTCATTACCCATCGTGCTTTGCACTTCATATCCACCATGTTTGTCACTTATGGCTGAAAATTTCGAAGGCTCACTTTCTTGCTGGGAGCCCCATTTTACATTCACAAAGTCATTTTTGTTGTTTTTAGAGGCTCTAAATTTTGAAGACTCTCGTACCTTCCTGGGAAACTTAGGCATTGAGAGAGGCGTCATTATTTTTTCCTTGAGAAGACTTATGAATTTGTCTTTGGGTGCCTAATTTTCTGGAGAGCCCTACGTTATGTTTTGAAGGCACGAATTCTAGTAGTTGTGAGGCATTTTTGGGTAGTGATTCGAAAAGGAGGGTGAGGCGTTTCTTTTGTTTCCCTATTCACCTTTGGATTGCTATGGTTTTGTGTTGTGAGGTGCGGTCAGGGAGTACAATTTGATTAGGGCTGCAATTATCAGTGATTAGAGATTGGAGGGGGAATTCACATTTTTTAAGGCATTTTTTTGTTGTGATTTGCTTGAAGAGTGGATACAAATCTGTGAAGGAAGTTTGGAGGTTTTTGCAGGCCAATTTTCTATGATTTGGCATGATTAGAAGGCAGATTTGGGGGTCGATTATGCATCCACAATCCGCGGTTTTGGAGGATTTTTTTTACTGTGGAGGCGTTGGATTTCATGTGCCTTGATTGGCCAATTTTGCATCAAATTTTATATTTATTAAAGTTTGCTTCAAATATTTAAGGTTTTTGCATAGTGAAGTGGGTCCAAGTTTCCTTGAAGTTGCATTTTTTTGGGATCTTTAGTCCCACATTGGGAGTGTGGAGACCTCCTTTAGTCTTCTTATTGTGCTAAGTCCCTCAACATAGTGTGAGAAAGTCTCACGGTGGCATTTGAACTCTCTCACACATGGTGATTGGACTTGTATGCTTGTGGATTGTGGTGGTGCTCAGTGATTGTGCCTAGATGGAACTTGGCTTGTTGGTGGTTTGGTGAGCCTTGATTAGTTGGCACCATTTCTTTTTGCTATCGAGGATGAATGTGGTCACATGGCGGGAACAAGTGCTTGATCTAAAAGAGCCTCTATAGGCCTTTTTTTATTTTTGCATAACTTTTGCAAACAGAGGCCAATTTTTGCAAACCACATATCAACAAAAAGGTATTTTTGTCACCTTTGTAGTCATTCTCTCATATATTTTTTTTGGTGGTGCTTTTAATCCATTGAAGTTCAATATTGGTTTCACTTCATTTACAATATTTGGGAGTTTCTATTTGTTGTTGAAAGTTGCTATCTTTGTATTTTTGGAGATTTGTTATAATTGATTATGGGGTTTTCATTGCATATTGTTGTGATTATGTTGGAAATGGGGAACTATACACAATGGAGAGATGGTATATTGAAGCACTTGAGATGGCTTCATCTTTTTCCATATCTATATAAGCTGGTACCCTTTCCTGGTACTGATAGTAAGAAGTTTGCATGGATTTGCAAAAGGAATCATGTCGTAGGAGTTATTACAATGTATATTGATGATGCCACTTTGGATGCTATTGATCATTTTGAGTGCCATATATTCTTTGGATTAAAATTTGGGAGATACATGGAGATCTTGATACTCAGCCATTCCGAGATGATCCTATTTTAGATTGTCTTATGCCTCTTCATTTTTCAGACATGATACCCTATGATCATGCTACTATGCAGGAGTTTGAATTTTTGGAATACTTTGAGTCTTCAGATGATGATGATGAGGGTTCTTCATATGCTCCTTCTTCTCCATTAGGAACAGTTGATGTACCTTCACTTTCAGTGATTCATTATGCAGAGTCATTGATTGAGGCTCCTATCATTCTTGTTCTGTAGGACCATTCATCTTGTGTTGATGATACATTGAACATGTCTAGTGATTCATCACACCCAGTATCTCATTGTCTTCCTAATTGAGATTCTTATTTGTCAGACATTGGTTCTTTGTGTGTGGAATCTCACATTTCAGATTTGGAGGACACATTTGAGGGTATATCCCTCCTATTTGATGATAGTTGTGGTACAACTATTGTCACTCCATCTCAGTCTCTAGAGAGTGTTTAGGATTAGTTTCTAGTGGTACCCTTTTTTTCACTTTATGTTGTGATTGGGCATGTTCCTGTTTGGTTTGTGGCATCATTTTTCAAGGTCTTGGTGACACATGAGCAGATTTCAGAGACAACATCATACAATTTCATACTTCGTTCTTTCAATTCCTATATAGAATGGGAAGCATACCTACATTTTTATTTGGTTTTGTTTCTTTTGAAAGGGGTACAAGTTTTTTTTCAACACTGGATCATGTTATGTCTTCAGGAACTTACCATTTTTACATGTGATTACACATTGCGGAGGGCTATATAGTCTCTCTCTTTCCCTCTTATGGGGGGATGTTGATTTTTTATACAGACGTATGTAGTCCTTGGGGGCTGTGATTGATTCCTCCATCCATGTATCATTTTTTGTTCTCTTTTCTCTCTTTTGGGGAGGGGTTTTTTCCTACAGGGTTTTCCTCTTTTTCTTCGATTGTGAGAGATTTATTTTGGTAGTTGTAAATGGGTACCTAACATGGTTGTGTAGTCAGGACCCATATTGAATCTTTCTTTTTTGCATAATAATTCTCCCTAAGTTGCACTTAAGGGGGATGTTAGAGTAAATTGCATTTACCGTCTTAAGTTTTAACTTAGGGATATTTCATTTAGAATAGTTATGCATTTAATTATTCTTAGGTAGTTTTTCCCATGCTAGGAAGTTTCTCACCAATCATATATTTCATGGATTTAAAATCCTATACCATATATAGATTAATCTCATTCTATTCACTCCTTATTTGGTGAAATGGCAATGTTGTCTCTCTTGTTTCTTGTGAAGGTTTTTTGTAGTTGATATTTCTTGGGTTATTCATTCAAGCACTAATTTAATGACATGCAAATAAAAAGAGGATGAGAAAGTGACCGACTTCATAGCAAGATATCAAACACTTTGTTCACAAGTAACCATTAGGATTCCTGATACTGACCTTCAATGAATGTTTATTGCCAAATTACAAGATAAACTCAAATGAAAACTTGAAATGTTGAGATTTCCATCCTTCACACAGTTATTTACTACCCTTCATGATTATCAAAATTTGACTTGTGGTCGTGATGTGAAAAATCCCCCTAGTCATACCGAAAAATCTGAATCTACAATTCAGAACAATTAGATCAACCTTTCAAGAAGAAAAATAAGGCCATTTTACAACTGAATTCTCCTCAAATGAGTCAACAAAAAAATAAAGTGGCTGCTATAAAAACAACTCCTTTCCGGGAGAGGGATAGGGAGTTCACTCCTTTACCCAATGCCCTTCATAATATCATGTTGCATCTCATTGACAAGAACATGCTTATGTTACCTCCTATTAGAGAATGTGACCCTAATATATGATCGCCTAAAGGCTTTCAAAAAAATGCTTATTTTCATTACCATCAACAAAATTGGCATGGTACAAAATATTGTAAGAATCTTAAACATCTTGTGCAATACCTTATTAACAATAACCAACTTCAATTTGGAGGTGTGAATGATCTTGAGGTAATAAGTTTGTAGTCCCTCCTGATCAAAATTTACAAATCTTTACAAATACCATGCCTAAACACACTATTGTTTTTCTCAAATCTAGTGAAACTAAGAATCATGTGATGAATGTTGACACAGATGATGACAATATGGATACTATTAAACAACGTCTTGTAAATGAATTGATAGCATTTATTGTTCAAGCTAGACCTCATAAGGGCTCAACTAAAACTCCTCTTGACATTGCTTTCTCACAAAATGACATACTCAAATGTGCACCTAATCATCCTCTTTACATTACTAGCCAAATCAATGAGAAGCCCACTAAGGGGATATTAATTGATCCTATCTATGGAGAGAATTTGATCACTAAATAATTCTTATATGTGCATGAACTTTATCAAGATACATATGACAAACTGAAAGCATGGATCAAGATGCATAATGGGTTTGCTTTTCCTACAATAGGCTAGATAGATCTCCCTTTAAAAGTAGGACTGAAAACATTAACTGTCTCATTTTCTATCGTTCCGCAATCAAACCAATTTTGTGTGAAGCTAGGCTATCCATGACTACAATCCATGAATTTCATCCCTGCAGTTGTGCATAAATATTTAAATTTTCCATTTGGAAATGATATCTTTATTGTGCATCATAATGGATTTAATCCTTCATCATCCTGAGGGAATTTTTCATTAGATTTCTTTTGGCCTGAGCCTATGGAACCTATTAAGCCTTGTGAGGATTTTTTTCAAATCATATCAAAAGTTCAAGGCAAAGAAATTAGTAGAATTTTCCCTTCGATACATTCCTCAACCTATAAATGAAACACAGGTCTATCCTTGATGAAGCAATGATCAAACCAAAAGTCCTTTCGTACATACCAGAGAAACATATAAAAAAACCTCCCACAATTTCCTACAAGAGACCATGAGATAACACAAACAATCATGTTGTCCCTCCTAGAGTCAAACAATTTTACAAAGTCAAAGAGAAATAGGTCGAACAACCCACTGTTGTTTCTTTTATTCCTCTAAAGGAAGAGAAGGAACCTATTATTGAAAAACCCGCTCTTACACAAACACAAATTGACAATAGATTGAAAAGGAATCGAAGTGCTAGAGAGTGTAGGCATAGGTGACGAGCTATTGCTCATACATTACAAACTCAAGAAAATAAGAATGACATAGAAAATAAGAATCCAAACTTACCTGAAGCAAAGCATGATAACTCTATACCCTTTCCATAGCATAAACAAGAATATTCCATGGACATTTTCATTCGAACTCCTGTTGTGATAAATCTAGATGATGACATTGACATTGCAAAGATTGATGAACAAGTGCATGATGAGTTGAATACATTGTTTTCTTCTTCTATGACCTTAGATGAGATATCTCCTAAAAAGAGTGTTAAACTTGGTACTTCCCCTAGTTTGACACTTTCTCTTGTCCCTTTAGCTAGTTTTCTGCCTTTCGTTTATACCAACTGAGATTGGGATGTGGACAACCTACTTTAGGTTGACTTGTGCATGCCTTCCTACTCTTTTGCTTTTTCATGTTCTCTTTTTGCATATGCGTAATGTGATCTCCCGTGATGCTTCGTCTGATGTACCTCTCTTTTTTGTGCATTCCTCTATATATACCTTCATTCTTCTATATGTTGTAATCATTTCATTTGTCTTGTGTTTTCCTTTTGGGGATGATGCAAGGCATCAAGAAATTTATGTCTGTTCCATGTTGACCCAAAAGCTTTTTCTATTTTTCATTTATCTTGTGTTTTCCTTTTGGGGATGATGCAAGGTGTCAAGACATTTAGGTCTCTTCCATGTTGACCCAAAAGGATTTTCTTTGTTTTCCTCTCTTTGTGTCATTCTTCCAATTCTATGAGTATTTGGGGAATGATGATAGTTCCATGCTCTATGACAATATTGTAGCAAAGACATACTGACTCTAAATCCATAGATCCCTTATATATTTGAGGGGGAAACCATTCCTTCCTAATTCATGATGCAACTTATTTCAGAAACATATGAATTGGCATATGGTTTTTTGAGGAAAGCTATCACATGTATTAGGAAAAACATTTGGCTACTTTAAAGCAATTGCTCACAGTAATGGTGTAGCAATTGCTTTAAAGTGGGGGAATACATCGATGGCATCTTTCGACAAAAAATCATGGCATAATTTTTCTTTTTTCTTGTGATTTTTCCTCTCCTTAGTGGTGTCATTAGGTTTGATGTCCTCCAAGAGTGTACAATCTACTATCATGGCATGATGCAATAGAGGCATCCCATGAGTGACAATCTGACACCCTTGAATTTTCCTCTCTTGGAGACATTAGGAAGAATGCTCCCTAAGAAGAAGACCTTACACAAATGAAGCAAAATCCCCTTTAACAAAAACTTACATGGCATTCAAAAGAATTTACAAAAGAATTACATTGTGGTGCCTTATCGAAGTTGTCAGGAGGATAACTTTGGTATGGTATGAGAGGCTAATATGATTCTCTCATTTTCCACCTCATTTGGATAACTCACCTAGTGGATAGAATGAGGTTTCACTACCCCAGAGTGAGCATATACATATTTGGTACAAATCACCTAGTGGATAGACTCGGGTTCCACTACCACACAAAGAGCAGTGCATGTTACAGACAAGCAACCCTGTTCCACATCGCATTGGAATGGTTGTGCTTGATCCTTTTGATTTTCTTTGTTTTTCTTGGCCTTAGACATGGTATGATTATGTATCTTTATTATTGTTGCATACTTAAATGTCTTGAATGTGTACTTTAGTGTGAGTTTGACATGGTTTCATCCTCTCACTAAAATGGGGAAAAAATGTAGTAATGAAAAAAGTATCATTTTTCCTTAGTTGATTTAGGAATAATTGTCATTGAATTAAATCTAATTTTTCCTAGGTTTAATGTTGTAATGTGTTGTAACACATTCAAACTGATATTGGGCTCCTTTTTAATAAAATGTACTTAATGTGCACCCTATTTATGGTGTTGTAAAGTGTTGTAACACACTTTCACACTTATCTAGGGTCCTCTTAATTAATCATAGTTAATTAGAGTTAATTAGCCACTTTAATTAAAATTTAAGCCTTATTTGTGACACCTCTCGAAGATCTATCCCGAAACCCAACATTTAAATTATATAACATTTAATTGGGAAAAATCAAGGTCATAGAAATTGGTGCTAGGACCCATTCACCCTAGGTGGCGAATGGGTCCTCCCTCTATAGGACCGCCCTTTTCTGGCATATTCTACATGGGTTTTTGATGTTATGTCTTTCCCCGAAGGTAAGGTCCTAGAAAATAGTGCCAAGACCCATTCACCCTAGGTGGCAAATGGGTCCTCCCTTAATGAGGACCCCATTTTTTAATTTCATTCTGGTAGGAATTTAATAATTTTATTTATAGATGTAGTGTTGGTTTGACTTGTCTGAATTTTAGGGTTAATCTCTTAATTAGTATAAATACTTGGGGTTAATTCACATTTTTTTCTCCTAGCACTTTTATGAGACATCCTAGAAACTTCAAGAGAGCATTATAGAGCACTTCAAGACCACTTTCAAAGGCATTTCAAGGTAGATTATCAAGGTATTATTACAAAAATTCAAGATCATTTCATCATGTAAATGGTTTAGTGCATTCATGCATGTTGTTAAGCTAGGAAAGTTGATGTAGCATTGAAGATCTATTACAAGCATTGTTCACATCTATTCAAGATCAAGATCTACATTCTTCATGGCCACTACATGTTAGATTACAGATTTATCTTCCAAGACAACTTCCAATGTATCAACATTGCATCATTTCATGTTCATGCTTCAATTACATTATTTCATCAATTGGTTTAATTACCTAGAAGGGGTTTGACTTAGCAAACCCCTATTCACTAATAATTAACATGTTTTTCTTCCCTTGAATGTGTATTTGCATATTTATAGATTGAGGGTCAATTGGAGAAGAAGTTTGGAGCAAAATTGTCAAATTTGTCAATTTGCAAAGTTGAGCTTCAAAGTGCAAGAAAAAAGAATTGAGGTTACATTATTAAGTATAGGTTTTCAAGAGCTGGAAACTAAGAATCTTCGAGTGCAGACATCAAAGAAAATAACCAAAATCTCAGTTTTAGAAACCCTAACAAGGACCCATTCGCCACTAAAGGAAAATGAGTCCTTTATGGCATAAAAACAACAAGCTTCCTACAAGGTACACATCATTTTGAGCTCTAAAAGCTCCCCTCATAGTTGCTATACTAGTTCTCATTTAGGGATTACATCTAAGCTTCAAGTATTCTATAGGGAAGTTAGTGCTATTGTTATTTGATCTGTGGTGATCTAGAAAATTATTCTAGATCATTGTTTTGAATTGTAGTCAATAAATTATACATAGATTCTGGAGTTCTCATCATATTTTGGAGTAATATTGGTTGTGCAGGTATTCTGCTATTTTTTGAATTCCATCTGCAAATTAGTGCTTGTTAAAAATAGGTGTTAGGGACATTAAAAAGTTCAAGTCCATAACATATTTAAAAATATAAGAAATATTGATACAACACAATATGATTGGGAAGAATTAATGGTTGCATAAAAGAATCCATCTAAGAAGAAAAAGATAACTTCTCAATGCAATTATTTGTGACAAATGAGTACACCATATTACACAACTAAAGATGCTAAAATTATTAAATATTCTAATTGCACTTTTTTTTGTAGTAAAATAAAAAATAAAATCAAGTTTGGTAATATTGACAAATAATTTCCTCCAAGAATTATCATTATGCACAGGATAGAGAGTAATTCTTAAAACCAAGCTATGAATTCAATAGTATCTTATAACTAGATCACTCAAAGAATTCAAACATATTGTTTATGCAATTATCTCTAAACCACTATATCTGCATATGTTTGTCATAATAAGATTTAAAACTACAAAATTCCATTATGAGACAGTAAAAACCCAACTCGTATACCTATAATACCATCACAAGCTAGCTAAAGAAAAATACCATTGTCCATAGTATGGACAATTACTATATATAAAATCTTGAAGACTTACACTAAATAATGTAATTATTTCTAAAAATAAAACTAAGAAAACAATGGTTAGCATTTACAACTACATCAAAATTTAAAATCACTAGAAAGGGATCCACATATTCCATTTAAATATTTTCCTTCAATTAATAATTTAGAATGAAAAACAATCCTACTACATTGTATTGAAGAGAGAAGAGGCTTTCTTATAGTTATTCTCTTCATAAATAATCTAGAAATGTATGTATCTATTGTTGTTAATTCTAATTACTCATATCAATCTTCTATTGGTAATTATGTTTTATACAATGCTCAATCATACTAATTTATTGCAATACTTGTTAGTTATAGGTGGATACTTGATAATCAAACAATATTACAACATAAGATTTGTCCTTCCTATCAAAAAATATACAATTTACTTTTATTTATTTTTTATAATAAAAAATAGAAAGTTATGTTTTAGAATATCCTCTTTAGACTAACAACAATTATCTATCTACCAATTTACATGAAATATCCTACTAATTGAACTCTTAGAATCATAAGGAAATTCAAATGCAAGCCTCTTATGGGTTCAAGTAGAATGATATTAACATCGAAGAAGAAAAAGAAATTGATGGTAGGAAAAATAATGACCAATCATAATCTTTTGCAAAGATTTATGAAAAACTATATACAAGTATATATTGAAGAACAATATTGTAAATCTAATGCACTTATTTGTAGGTGTTATTTTATATAAATGGAGATGGTACATATATCTTCTTATTAATTCTAGGATTTGTACTCTAAGATTTTACAATAGAATTGACAAGTAAAATAATATATCTTCTAATCAATTCCATGATTTGTACTATAGCATTTTATTATATAATCATTGCATCGTAATGTACAATTGCTAATTTAAATCTCTACATATATACACTTAAAATAGACATATATCATTTTAAACTTGTATCATCACGAAAACATATTTTATATCACATCATTATTTTGATAAAACTTTATATAAATTTAAAATAACGTTTTAAAATTTTACACATTAAACATGACTAAATCTTTTATAATAACAATTAATATTTTACAAAATAAATAAATATAAATTATATTAGAAACAAAATTGTTTCAAATAATGATGCCCACATAGTCCATTCCTTTCCTATAACATCTATAGAAACCGACACCACAATCGGGCCCTCTCCCTTGAAATAAACGACGAGAAAATTACAAACTTCGAGGAATTTTCATTTGACACGCATCAGCAGTTTGAAATTACCGGCCATAGTCACAGTCAAATTCCAGGCCTGCATAGTTTCCGTGCATCGAGGCAACCGTATTGAACCTCACTTGCTTTATACCGATCATTTTCTCCAACATCACGACTTGAGTCAGGAGTTGGCATCGGTCTACCTTCACGATAACTACAACACACTGAGGACGAGTTCATTTTAGCAGCTTGTTTTGGTACGCGAAAATGAGTGGGTTGCAGAAGCCTCACGTCGTGGCGGTGCCATTCCTAGCGCTGGGTCACTTCATTCCTTTTTTCGACCTGGCAAAGCTCCTCGCTTCCAACGGCCTTGCGGTCAGTTATGTCACAACGCCCGCTAACGTCTCCCTCCTGGAGGGCTACCTTGTTCAAGGTGTGAACGATGGTCTCGACATTCGCCTGGTAGCTCTTCCTACACCCGCTGTGGAAGGCTTACAAGGACGAGAGAGGTACGACCTCTTTCCGTTCGAGTCCAGGAGCCTTCTCTTTGAAATGGTGGAAAAGCTTCAACACCCTTTCAACACTTGGATGGAGCAGCAATTCCACCAACAAACAGCAACACCACCCGTGTGTATTGTGTACGATATATTTATAGGGTGGGCTGTGGACGCGGCCAAAAAGTTTAACGTTGCCAGTGTTCTGTTCAGTACCTGTGGCGCCTTTGCAGTAAGTCTGATGCATTCCATTTCCTGTTCGATATTGAAAGACGCGCTGGAGAAAGACGCGGAGGACAGTCTTGTGGTGAGCTTCAATCTACCTCGTCCTATCACATTGTCTAAACATGAGGTATCCTCAATTTTCTTCAATCCAGACCTTTCAAACTCCATTCAGCGTTTCGCTTATCAATGTTTCCAAGATATTGGAAAAGGATCGGGAATACTGATCAATACGTTCCATGAGCTCGAGCATTTCTATGTCCAGCACTTGAAAATTTTGACCAGTAAACCAGTTTGGGCTATAGGCCCTTTGAATGCACAAAATTTATTTGGCGGAGCATGCAATGTTAACACCAGAGGGAAAATAGTGGACATCAATGAACAAGACCTGGTTTGCTGGCTGGATTCGCAAAGCCCTCGCTCCGTTGTGTATGTTTCTTTGGGAAGCCACACATTCTTATCACAAGAGCAAACGCATGCCTTGGCCAGAGGTCTGGAAGCCAGCGACCAGCCATTTGTTTGGGCTATCAAAATGTACCCAGAGACGGAATCGGTATCTTCAGCATCAAAGACCGACCTAATTAGCACGTATCTGCCAGAGGGCTTTCTGGAGCGAACAAAAGAGAGGGGTTTAATCATACGCGGTTGGGTCCCCCAGCTTGTAATTCTTTCCCACCTTTCGGTGGGTGCCTTCATAAGCCACTGCGGATGGAACTCTGCGCTCGAAAGCATTTCTCTTGGTGTTCCAATTCTTGCATGGCCCATATCTGGAGATCAGCACTTCAATTCAAAGCTTTTTGCAGAATTAGGCGTAGGAATTCAGTTTTGCCAACACATAGATGGGATGCCAAACGAGGAAAGAGTAAAGGAGGCTGTCACAATGGCTCTAAATGGTGACAGACGAGAAGAGATGAGAGAGCGTGCAGAGAAATTGAAGGAGACGGCTACAAATGCTATCAAACACAAAGGAACATCAGCCACAGATTTGAGAGCTTTTGTAAGTGACATGTACAAGTTACAATCCAGAATGACACAACACAACAGAGAGTGAGAACCAAATCTCGTGAATCCAAGTACTGATTAAGGCTTTATCGCTTTAAAAGCATGCTTCTGTACTGTAATCCCTTTTCAAAAAATTCGGTCTATTGTCAAGTTTGTTAGTTTAATAGCTAGAGTACGTATAATTTTACCACAAATGTATAGTAGGTATAGTTTAAGAGCTTTCAAAATAATGTTTATTCGTAATGCTCAGTATAGTATATACAAGTTTTGGATGTTTCAACTCACAAAATGCCCACTGCATTTTGATGGCTTTAACATCATTTCTACTTTCTCTACGTGTAAATCTTATAAATATATTATTTTGTGTGGACATATTTGATCCTGTGCATTCATTTAAGTTTTATTTTTTATTTTTATTTTCATTTAGAACTTTTTAATTTTAAATTGGATTGTATTTGTATTTACTAAATTTTATAAATATTGAAACAAACATAAATTTGTATGTATTTCTGCATTTCCACCTAGTAATTTTGAATATAGCAAATAAAAAATATTAAAGAAGAATATTATATTATATATAACAAATAGAAAATATTAACGATGATATTATGTTATGTTTAGTGCAAAGAAGAATATGGGTTCTTACTTATAACCTATATACATTGCATATACATACAGACTGTTTATTGTGCAGCTTAACCCATTTGTGTAGGGAAAAGCTTCTTTTATCGAAATAAAATGACAGAAATCCCCCAACCTCCAGCTTGCTCTAATCGGCTATGAATTTCACACACAAAAATTCTTCCCTTGGCCTATGACACATGGCGGCCATTAGGGCTGCCTGCCGACGTTTAGTTCATTATCATTTGCATCCAAACATATGACGTTATAACTAGTAGAAGTGTGCAATTTAAAATAAAACTAGAAGTTATCATGTATAATATGCTGGAAGTTTCTATATATTGTCTTTCTTTTACTAAGGAAGTTTTTCACATAAAAACAATTTAATATAACAATATAAATTTAATGTTGTTTGCTTTATACTCGTGAGATGATTTAACTTTATATCCTTGAGGTCCTTTTGAGAAAATGTTAATATTGGAGAAGTTAGCTACATTCAAGCAATTATTTTATGTGAAGAAAGGACTCCTAGAAAATAAAATTTAATTGTTTGATTTGTGGATGATTGGAGTAGTAGAGGAGTAGAGAAAACTAGTTTTGGATGTGAATAAAGAGAAAAGGATAAAAGAGAGTGGATATGTGGCAAGAGATTTTCAAATTTTGATATTAAAATTTATAAAATTAGAACAAGATCAAGAGAGTTTTTGAGATGATGATGTTATAAAAGAAGATCAAGATAAGTTTCAGGAGGAGGAAGTTGTTGAAAGGGTGGAAATATTATCTTGTATGCAAAGAATCTTGGTAAACTAAGAGTAAGATTTGAATTAAAGTAAAAGAAAAAATTAGAGTCTACTATAGATAAAGGAGGAGAATATTTAAATATGGAAGATGATTTCTTAGAGGAAGGTGAGGAATTGGATGATGGGAAGGATCAAGAAATTTATTGGCATGCAAAGGGATTTGAAAGGTATTACTTATCAATAGGTTAAGAATACTTCTCAAGAGAGATATGAATATTTGAGTATTGAAGATAATGAAAGTAAGTTAGAAAAGACACTTGATGAACGTACAAAGTTAGTGACAAATAGTATAGATAGAGAATGCTATGGCAATGTAAATGGTGATAATATTAAAGAATATGTGACATGTAGAGTTGCAAGAATAGAAGAGAATGTAGGAATGATGCTAAGTAATATTGAATAAAATTGTAGCAAGATAAAATAGGAAATAAATAAATGCAATAATGAAGAAGACAAAATCAAGGATTTACAAGTGACCGGAGTTGAAGGTAAGAGGGTATGTGACTAGTCACATGGAGGCTCAAAATATGAATTTGTAGTGGGGTATGAGGGGTCTAGAGTTGAAATTAAAAGCACTGCAAAAGGAATGCAAATAAGGAGTATAGATGCAGAAGTAATAAACATTGTTGTAGAAGAAAATGGCTTTGATATAGGCTAGAAGGAATTATATAGAGTTGTTGAGGATGAACTATAAATAGAAAGATAAATACATGAGAATCAAGTGTTGTCTGATGGATATAGGTCAATCCTAAGAGTTTGTAGTAGAAGAGTTATAATTTCTATAGGTTTAGATTAGGTGAAGCATGCTTTCGAATGATCTAAGGTTACTATGGATGGTTAAGGAAGAGGAATAAAAACTTCAAGGAAAAAAAAGGTGGAGTAGCATAATTATATGTAAGGATCATTCTTCACATTTGACAAAACGAGATTTTAGGTTCAAGTGGGAGGATAAGATATTTCATTATGATTTTGGATAGGAATGGTCATGAACAAGGTATATATAAAGAGCTAGTAACTATTAAATATTATAGAGGAAAAAATGAAAGTATAAAGGTAACATTTAGAAAAAAAGTGAAGTAGAAGTTAAACACATGGCTAGTGTACTTAGTATAGGAGTTTGTAACAACATTTATGAATTAAATAGTAAATTGGAGGAAAAAATGTATTAAGAAAGATTAAAAATATGAAGATTTATTTTATGGTGGAAGTGATAACAATAATAAAGATATAATGGAAAATAATCTAGGGGCTAGCACAATTGCTTGATGTAAATGAAGAATGTGAATGGAAGGATATGAAAAGAAGGAGACTTGAAAATAAATAATAGTGAAGAGGAATATGCAATACAAAATAGGGTAATTAGAAGATGTGAAATAATCATCTATAAAATTTTGTAGAAGGATAATTTATTAAGCTAACTAAAGGTGTGTTAGAGGTGATTGTGTAAAATTGAAATGCACTATAATAGTATGAGAAATGAATATGAAGAATAAATGGAGTTAGAAGATGATATGGATATAATATTTTAGAAGGAATATAGTGGATGGTTAGAAGTAGACGTGATTGGGATAGTTGTAGATAGTGTAGATTTGGAGAATAGTACTGAAATGAGGAAAATTGTAGCTCTATGTTTAGGAGACAAAACCACCAATTTCTCACAAGTTTCATTCAAGGAAACCTTAGATATCTCAATCTAAGGATGAAATGAGAGAACGAGATATATGATAAGGTGTCCTAGGGTATGATTAAGGACTAAAAAGGGGTTGACAACCAAGCAAGGGCTTAGAAAGACAAGAAATGTAAATGGCATGCAAAACCTAAGTAAATGACCTAGAAAATGAATCAAAATAAGAACATCAAATTGGAGGTAACATAGAGGTGCACCTGAAAATTGAAGAGGCTTGGAACAAGACCTTAAATCTTAAAAAAATAACTTTCAAAGCATACTAGGACTCATATGCCACGCTGGGTGATTTAGTCCCAGATTAGGGTTTCTAGGTAGAAACTAGAATTTCACAACAATAAGTCTAAATCCTCTGAAATCCAAAAAAAGTGCTATACTAGGACTCGTACACGACAAGTGGCATATCAGTATTGTTCTACATTTTTATAAAATTAAGATTTGAAGTTGTTCTCCTATCTCTGGTTTTCCTTCCAAACCTGATTTTTGGATCTGAACCTATCAACAAGCCTACAAAATAAAATATTGTATTGATTTGTTTATGGGGGGTTTTCCTTGGTCAAACCCCTAGTTTAGTAACTAAACCTTGATATAAATAATAGATCTTGAGAGTAAATATGAATGCAAGTCCTAATGTTAAGTGCATCTAATATTGGGAGATCTAAAATGGCACAAAACCTTATTCTAATGTGCTAGAATAAGATGCATGAATGAAACATAGAGATGATGACTCACTTTGGGGGATTTCTAATCACCCTAATAAGCTATAAAAATATATATACCTTCCTTTAGGTAGAAAGTAGAATGATAATGGAGGATGGAATCACTTAGGAAACAAGTCATTAGGCTTAGTTCAATGGCTAGTTGTATCTCCCCAACCTAGAATCCATCATGATTCTCCATAGGAAACAATCATCAATCTTTGAAAATGATAGATCTTGAATTGAAAGTGAGCTTGAAGACCTGCAAAAACACTATAATGTTGCTCCAAGACTTCAACTTTATGTGCTCCTTTCTCTTGAATGCTCTTGTGAAAGTATGCTTGAGTGCTCAAGTTGATATTATAAATGCTTAGATCTTGAATTGCTTTTCTAGATGAAATTAATGATTTGAAACCTTGTTTATAGAGGAACTTTATCTAATTTAACATTTATTAGATCCCAAATGTCGAAATCAACTAAAAATTTGAATTAAAGAACTTAATTTCCCTCTCAAACCCTAAAAGGGGGCCACTCGAGAATCATATGCCAATTGTGGCATATGGGTCTCACCTAGGGGGCGTATGACTCATATGCCCAAGGTGGCATATGAGTCCCACCCTAGTTTTTTGGGGTGAGAAAATGTCGAGTTGTTAGAAAATTGAATGC